>OMLM01004729.1:2019-12971 GCA_900302695.1 Helostoma temminkii
CTCATCTCTCCTCTTCTCCTCTCCTCTCCTCTCCTCTCCTCTCCCATTAATGTCCTGTTGTCACTGCCATATAAACATATTGTCATTGCACAGTCACGGTGAAGGAATTTGACCCTGGTTCAGTCAATAGGATTCAGCAGCATCGTGTGTCCTTTTGTCACTTGATGTTAAATGCCAAAACAAACAAAAAGGGCTGGCAAAGTTGACACTCTCTTTTGACACCAAGACTTTTTGCGCTATGCAGCACATCTCATTATGTCATAACAATTAGTATGAAAAGCCACTGGCCTTGTGAATGGGGTGATGTGAATATATATATATATATATTTCTTTTCAGTTTCAGACACTCTTCAGTTTCTTATAATTTGATCATCTTTCTCTTTTCTCTCTCTTTCTCTGATCCTACTTTCCCACTTAAATTTCCAATGGTGACCCTGAAACTGCCTCACTGTTGTCCATTTTACCCACAGCAATTTTCTCCTAAACATACCAGGACAGAGGCTTGCCTTTTTTGGCAGCACTGTACTCATTGGGATTCCCGGTCAATACTCTAAAAGGGCAATGTAGACAGATGGCATTCATACACAAGGCAGTTAAGCTTTGCTGTCATGTGACACAACCTTTTGCCCTCTTACTCAGCAGAGAACTGAAACCAACAAAAACTGTCTGCTGTCTGGTGACACAACCTCTTCTGAATTATAAAGCAGTAAATCCAAAGTGAAAAACCAGAACTTTATTAAACTATTTTTCCTTTTTTTGTTGTAGGAACAGCTACACACGAGATTACGGTGTTCCTTGTGTGGTAACCAAATAATTCACTTGCCATACATTGTTTCTTTACTTTCTCCCTTTTTAACTTCTTGCCTTTGCTTATGTCTCCACCTCCCACTGCAGATGTCTTACAACACCCTGCTGAATCTTATGTAATTATGGTAAATGCTAAATCAAGTGTCCCATACACCCACACACAAACAAGCACAAACACACACACAAACCAGTATTCTGATAAAAGGTGAGTAAATTATTCAAGATTATCTGAACTCCCTAAATAGTCACTGAAAAAGGCAAACACCAATTGCAGAGACAAAGTGCACACGTCAAACAAATGGATGAACTGTCCTCTCTGAAAACTGAAAAAATGATTGGACTGCAGCATAGGCTTTTACCAGTAATTAAAAAGCTATTAGTCACATATTCAACAATTCAGTGTGAAAAGTTTAAAAAAGGTAAAGCTTTGATTGAGACTTTCTGAGAGAAGTTCAGAGTAAGGATAATAAAGCGTATAAGAGCAGGCCCTAACTGACACTTTCAAACCCACAGATCAACCAGTCTGTAAGTAAGATTGAAGCACTGTTGATAATGTTTGCATAAATAATATATATGGTACTATCGGAAGAAGAGAAGAAGAGCGTCGGTAATGAATGCAGTTTTCCACTTTACCATTTTCCCTTAGAGATTGCAGTTAGGAACGTAAGTGGGCATATACTAATCCATGTTTCAGAATTAAATGCATTCTTTCTCTCCAGTTCTTGTCCTAACCCCTCTCACCACTTCTCTGCCTCTCTCTCCCCATTTATTGCTCTCATGTGTAACCAGCAAGCTGAGCGCATCTCCACCAGAGCTGATTAAAGCCGCACACTGCAGCAAACTGTACTATATATGAGGAAAAGGTCACCAATTGACACATGCTTTGCCTGCAAAACCAGAGCTTCAGAGATGACACTTCACTTTGATAGGTTGTATTGTAACCAGAGAGACAGAAACAGGTTAGGTATTGCCTTGAGCACAGGCTTTTAAAAGTGAGTAACGGAAATGTGTTGTAGAGTATGTGCGTATGAATTTATACTGCAGCCATTGTGAGGACCATTTTCGGTTTGAGAAAATGAGGGTAAAACAAGATTTAAGTTCAACAGCTGTTTGCACAGGCTGTGTTTCACTCATACTATACACATGTGGCCATGACCTCAGGTGCATTTTTGTTGTTTTTGTTTTCTTGCAAATAACTACTTTGATTGTACATTTTTTTTGTGTTTCTCAACTGTGGTTCATTCTCACAGCAAAGTGTAACTCCTGTGTATCTTTAGCAGTTACAAAGCATCAATTGGCTGTGAAAAAGTAGAGTACCTGTAAACCAAAGAGTCACTTCTCTTGGAAGATAAGACAGACAAACTAGGAGAAAAGGGTATAAGTCTGCCCAGTCTGTTGAGCTGAGTGTGTTTGCACTGAGCATTTAATTTACATATACAGCCTGGTCGTCATTTTTTTTCTGACACTACAAAGACACTTTTTTACCCTGTCAAAGTCATGGATACACACATACACTGTGAGTAAATTGGATGTTAGGAAAGGTTTAGTGGCCAGGCACAAAAGTGTATATGTGTATGAGTGAAAGTGAGAGAGAGAAAATTTGAAAAACTGATGATAAAAGTGCAACAACATCCTGATTTCTTTGAGCTCCGTCTCAGATACTACAGACTAATGCCATCTGGGCCAGTCACTCTCCCTGCAGTGTTCCCCCTCAGTGGAGGCTGAAGTTGTCAGATACAACAGACCAGACTTATGATTTAGGGCATTGCATATGTGTGTGTGTGTGTGTGTGTGTGTGTGTGTGCGCGCGTGCAGGGAGTGTAGTAGTACCCTGTGAGTTTTCTGTAAGCAAAGGCAGCCTGGTACAGTACATCTCCAAATCTGGGTCATTTTACCTGTACAGTGATCGATTGTCTCTCAGCTCCCCACTTTGAAAACCTGTGGCGAAAGAACTCAGTCAAAGAGCAACCAGTGAGCCTGGAGACCAAGGGGTATAAATCAAAGATAGAAGTGTAAGTGCATTGATCCTTCAGACAATCAATAAACTACACATATACAGCTCAATGCTCCTTAAGGTTCAGCTTCAATGGGCTTGTGTTGCAGCTTCTCTTCTTGCATATGTGCATGCACATACACACGATCACGCTACACTACCCAAAACACCACATCCAAATATAGCCTACTATCACTCTGTGGACTCAGCACTCCCAAATGAATAATGTTGGAAGGATGATGAGGACACAGGGTGAAGGAAATGAGGAACAGTAACAAACATGGCAGTTTTTATGTCTGTTTGTGCACAATTATACTGGTAAATGTCATCATAACTGTTACAGAAGTACAACCATGTGTAAAAAATGAGACCTGCTCCATTTAATACTTGTCCATAGATCTCCTGAGTATTTCAACAATTGCCTCCATAGAGCGCAGGAAGAGAATCAAATCTTCTAGTGCAATATGCCACCTAAACCCAGGCCAAAATTGTATATTTGAAATGTTTTCAAATATTTATTTTTGTTTGATTGAGCGCTGGGCTCCACCTGCAACAATCTGAACAGTCTCCAAAGATAAAACTCACAGCCAATTTGGCATCTGATGTTCTCAATGTAAAACTCCAAAAAGAAAATATTTGAAGGCATTTTTTTATATCGTAAACCAAGGAACTGCTGGTCTTTTAATATCCAAAGTAAATAATAAAATACTGTAGGTGAGTACACACATATTTTTACCTCTATTGTTACTAAGGCAGGTGTTGAACCATGACCCTTTCTTCATCAGAATGTGTTTCTGGGAGTTAAGCTTGTCTTTGAGGTGGCAAGCTGACTCTGCTGAAAGGATCCATAGCTTTCTGACCAAACCCCTGACCTCCAACCTGCTGGAGTAGTTTTACAATCAATTCTGAACCCAGCCTCCCTGTTCTCCCTCTCTCCCTGTCTCATTATCTCTCCCTACCTCTCTTCCTACTCCCATTCCCTCCTGAAATCTGGCTCTATCCCTTGCGTTAAAAAGAAATAGGCCTGGGCTAGCTGTGTATCCCCTATTTGGAGTCAGACAGGTGTCCCCAAGAGAGACAGACCTGTCACTGAATGATCGCCCCCTGCATTTATCAGCACATCTGAGAGGCGAGAGAACAGAGCCAAAAAAGTTTCTGTTTATAAAGGCTAGGTAAGGCTCTTTTTAGGATTGTTTAATGGCGTCCATCACCAAAGCTGCACAAAACAAACCCTAATGCATAGACTTTGCATCCATTAGCACAACAAATGAGTTTTAAATTCAATTTGCTTGTACAACATACTGAAAGTGAAGAGCAAATTAAAAACATAACCTGTTGGTTAATGAAATTTGTCTATAAATAATAACATAAAATAAGTTTCCGAGGTTATCCCGGACATGAGATGGCCTAGTGATAATATCATGTGGCAGATACAGTACACAGCCTCAAGACAGAACAGTTTTTAACCCCTTACTATTAATTCCATAGCCTTGAGACAATCAGAGACCACAGTCAGCCCAGCACTGACCAATGACATCTAACTTTAACTGATTCACAGTGACACTCTATTGTGCTTCGTTACTGCAGGGCAATCCAGTTCTCAAAGACTGGATTATTGAGGTTGCGTTAAAACATGATTTTATGGCTGCTGAATGTTCTGTTGCACTGGCCAGCGTGGCCATACTGTGTGAGTGTGTACATGCTCATCCAGCAGGCTGACCTCATGGGGCTTTACACAGCCACAGATAATGAGCTTTGAATTTCTATTTCATCTTTCTCACTAAGGAGGCACACACACGACACCTAAGGGCCTAAAGGTCAAAGAAAGCAACTCAGCCTGAAAACAGATTACACAATGCAGGCAGGCAGGTAATTATCAAGACAATCATAAATCAGAGGAGAGGCGAAAGAGTTTCCCTACTTCAATAGCGTGGTGGTTGGATTTAGTGTTGATACAGAGGAACTGTGTTTTCATCATTAACAGTGGGCCTCAAGGGCTGCTCACCTCCATGGACACAGGATAAATGTTAAGTACTAAAAGCCGGAGTATCAAAATAACAGGTGCAAAGAATTGTTGCGCCTTAGAATTTAGAAATGTTCCTTGCCAGAACCATGTCAATCCATGGTTCTGGTTTGCTATCCAAAAGAGAGCAACCCACAAAATGTTTTACACTTAGATTAGTGTGCTTTGTGGCTATTACTCATATTGTTCAACACATTATTAATTTTATTCCGCTAAATATGAAAACTTAAACTGTTTGGATTTGTTTCAAGCAATTATCTGGGTTGTTCTGCCTGTCATATCCACCACATGACTAATTTATTTAAAACCAGTTAAGTTAAACAAAACAAAGGCAATGATTAGGGGCGGCTGTGCATGAGGAAGTTAAGCAGTCATCTACCAGTCATAGGATCGGGGGTTCGATTCTCAGATCCTCTAGTCATATGTCAAAGTGCAGTTATATAATATATTATATAAGTGCAGACCATTGAACATTTTGGAAAAAGTAAATAATTTTTAGGCAACTGCAAATCATCTTCAATGCCTACTGAGGTTGGACAGCAACCTTCTGTATTAAATCTGGTCAGACCCATCACTGCTTGTCACATAACTGTATCAGCTGCCTAATCATCTGTCACATAAAATGGAAAAATAGCTAAACGTTTTCTCTTTTGATAATTGCAAAATAATCATGAGTATCATTTTACCAGAATGCTTTGCAAGGTCTAACAAACTCTTTTAGGTTCACAAATTAGCTTTTAAATGCTTAAAATTATTCAAATGCCCCACAAACGCAGACATGTCTCCTTCAGCTGGTTAGATGTATAGGCTACTGATGGCCAGACATAAAACACTGTTCTGGGGGGTAAAAAGATTGTGACATCTGATTTGGCTCATAGTACAACTGCTGTATTTTTCTCAGCAGCGCAAACATGAGGAAACATGTCACGGCTGGGTAGGTGTGAATTGAATCCGGCCGCTTGAATCCAATAGCGGCCCCATGCAGCCAAAGTGATCCACTAATGTTTTGTTCAGCTTAATTGAGCGTTGTCCCTTCAACTTAGCCTCACATCTTAATCCTGTGTCTAATAGCACAGCATCCGTGAAAGTCTAATTACTTCTCTGGCAAAGTTACAGCAGAGAAATATAAAACTTTAGGATGCCAGGGGAGATGGGAAATTGCCATCAAACAGGAACTCTCTGTATCGCACAGATTCAATTTTCTTTTTTCTCATTTTCCATGAATACGAGAAGATGATAATGAATCTTCAGAAGTGTTTGGCAGTAGCTCATCTCACTCAAACAATACCAAAGTCTGTTGATGAAATCACCAAAACAAAAATGTGGAAACACCCAAACACATCCAGACATGCATGCTCATAAAATTAAATGTAACTAGAACCTCATACAATAATACAACCTCCTACTTTCCAAACTTTCCCCTTTATTTTACCTGCAGAGAGAGTCCTGGCGGCAGACCCTCCGTAGCTCCAGACAGTTGGGCTTTTCTTTGTCTTTATAGGAGCAGTCGGGCACAATTGTCTGTCTGCGCCGTTCAGCACAGCCCTCGGTCTGGCAGGGGCAGAAGAGCAGCCGGTGGCTGAACTCAGTGGGCACACGGTCCAGGAACATCCTCAGAGCTTTGTGGCAGCGCTTCTTGCTGCATGTTTCTCCCTTGTTGGTGTCTTCCTTGCTGCAGGTAGCAATGTAGGAGGAGCGTTGCTTCTTGCAGCTGTTGTTGAGGTTGCAAGCTTTGGCTGCATCAAGACAGGGGTTGCAGTTTCTCTCTGTATCTGGACAGTGAAAACCTTTTGGGGCTACTGTGAGCATCCCTGACAATGGATACAAAGAAGAAAGTGATGTTAGGGAACCTACAGGCAAAAGAGTTCCTTGAGTCTCAGTCACTTAAAAACACTTACACAGTCTTGTGTATTCCAGTGTTACTGACATTCACAAACAAGAAGGAATACACTGAATAGGATTCATACTTTACTTAGCTTTGAAAGTATGATCAACCAGTAAAACGATAATCTTTACATCTCCACCTGCCTGGGAGTTCACTGCAGATGTTTTACTTGAACATTGAGGGAAATCTCTGCTTCTCTGTTTCTCCATCCAGCAGTAGGCCACTGGAGGGATGTCTGCAGCTAGCCAGCATCCACTCTAACTGAATTATTGATTCAGTGTGTTTCAGACATTGAGTGATGTATGAATGAATGAAGCTATGTTTCCATATTGGATGTTAATAAATTATTTAGTCCCAGGTAATGTTATGATGATCATTCATAAATTATCAAGTTGTCATCTAATGTATTAGATTTTATGTAAATTGTATACATATTGCATTCACATTTATTTGTATAGTTGTTTTTTTTATGTTTAATGAAGCAAACAAATCAAATGTAAACCTGCTTACCATTAGTTTAGTGGAAATTAGGTAACGCAAACAGGAACGCCTGGAAAATTGAAGTGAGTGGTGGATAGTGGTGCTCAACATGTGCTAAGCTCAAGGACTTGGACAAGACTCCATACTGTAGTAAATGCTGTGCTCTATGACACACTTATTGGATGCTTCAAGTACAAGATTAAGCTTCCTTTGCTTTGTTTTGTTTTGTTTGTTTGTTTTTTGGCATAATAATTATAACATTGCAATTGACCCTCAAGCTGCACATTATATTTGTGAAAAACATTATGTCATTAGGTGTGATACTGCATAGACCACAGCATAACAAAAAACACATATTTTCCTGAGATATTCCGGTAATAAAGCAGGATCATGTTCACTAGTAGAAGCCCTCTCCTGTATTCAAGCTTTATTAGAGAAGTTAACCTCTCTCCCCTGTAGATAATGATATTTCAGAGGTCGTGGCAACATGGTGACATCCAGAGAGATTCATCTCTTATTCAGCAGAACCAATCTCACTCCGTGTCTATCAGACAGCCTGGAGCAGGGAGAAGACCATTTATTTTAGAAGGGTGTGCTGTATTGTTTCCAAGTGGTGCATTGCATGTTATCAATTCTAGAAAACGGGATACATAGAATGCATCACATTGCAGCAGCAGGACAAAAAAACCAAATGCCCAAAATTAATGATTTAATTTTTTCGGATCACGTCAGATAAAACAGAACTCACTGCCACTGACAAAAAGCATAAGTAGAATATCAGAATATTTGTCATATGCCACCAGGGAGAATGTATCCTGCTTTGTTCAAAACTAACATTATATTTCAACTTCTTTATTAAAATAAGAGATCATTGTATGATCTGATGAAACCTGTTTATTCTTCCACTCTCTGAGGGGATAGGTTAAACACTCCACAGCAGATGTCTGGCAGCGTAACATACTCAGTTGTATTAGTGCACATTGAAAGTGAGTAAAAAGGACTTTTTGTTCAGATCACGTACTTATGTGAGAGTAACTTTAAACCTTATAGGGAGGATGTGACACAATTCACTGATCTTGTCTAGTAGGAGCATCTTAGTTAATCTGCAAAAGGAGACTGGGAATGAAGAGGGCAAAAACAGGCCAAAGTTTTGCTAAAGTGGGCCAAGCTTGGCTGAAGTGGACTTGAAGGGGGACAGTATGGTCCAGCTGGAGGAAAGGCTAGGGCAGTTGTCCTGTGGTTCAGACTACATTACATCGATAGATTGCAGCTCCTAAATCTCCCATGGCCATCTGCAGCCTCTAATGTAGGCCACTGGGGGGGTCCAGGATGGAAAGAAAATAGGAGAAGGATGAGCTACTAAGATTTATCTGACCAAGCAGGGCTGAAGCCGCATGTGAGGCTGCAGCGAAGGCCAGATTTTTACTACCTCTGATTGGGAGCTGAAATTGAATTTGGTGCTCAACCCAAAAAAATATCTTGGAACGAACATGAGAAACAAAGCTCACTTGATGGCTCTGACATGCTTACACACAAACAGGATGTTAGCAAGAGAAGGAGGAGCAGAGGAAGGAAGCAAAGAAGTGGACATGGGAGGGGAAATATGCAGTATTGTGTTACAGAGTTATAATTGATTTTCCAAGTGCATTACAAAGGAGATTTTCAGCAAACATACTCTGCTAAAATATGAGGAGAAATGGGTTGATAAGCTAATGATAAGAGGCATATAAAAATGGAAAAACCTTTAAGAGAGGAGAGGAGACTTGAGCAGCTTATTACAGCAGCTGATCATGACTGATAGAGAGATGAAATGAGAGGACACAGACCAACAGATTGAAGAGCCACTTACAGAGACATGCTGGAGAGCTTTCAATTAATCCAGCCTAATTCAGGAAAGATGTGTGACTCTTGTTCAGAATAATTAACCCAACCCATCAGCTGTGCAATCAACAGCTCTCAGCATTACAATAAACTACACATATCTATTGACTTACCTCGCTGGCTGTTGTACTATAGATTAATGAACAAGTGAGGACTGAACGAACGGAACAGATAGATGGGTGGGTGTGCGCATTGATTGATTAATGGACACCATAAACACAGAACAATAAGTGTCATTAAGTACAGGGAAAGTCATAAATATTGTTTTTTCCATTATATCTTAAGAGCTGTTTGCTGCAGCACTAATGCGAACATGTGCAGAGATGTTTTACGCATGCATGTGACATATAAAGTTACTTTAGGGGAACACACTTGAATTCACAAAAAGAATATCAAGTTGTTACACGTTGTTTACTCACAACTGCCTCATATGTATGGAAGATGCGGCCTCATAACATCTAGCTGATGTCTACAATCATTAGAGCACTGTCAATGTTCTTGGTGATCCTACCATTTGGCTGTAAATACCCGTTTAATATGGCTCACTACTCTATGAGCTTCATAAATTAGACCCCACTGATGGGAAAGTAGTGGAATAACCATCCGTTCTATACGCACATATAGAATACACAGGGAGAAAAAGCAAGAGAGGAAGAAAGCGAAAGAAGGGGTAAAAATAAAATAGAGAATACCTATGGGGAGGCAGATGGAGAGAAACAGAAAATAACCGGTGTTCCAGTGAGGAAAAAGAAAGAGGAATAATAAAGAGAGAGGTGAGGGAGGTGACAGAGCACATAAGAATGAGAAAAAGTGGAAAGTTCATGTACATTTTGATGTTTTTTTTTCCAATGAGGAAGGGATCTTCCTTCCCTGGTAATTGCTCTCTGTCAGCCTAATTTGAATTCTGCATTTCATATATCATCCTGTACTCAAGGGACACTGCGATGCAGAGGGGAGTACAACCCAGGTTAGGAAGATGCACTTGGCTCTGGGTTTGTTCAGTAATTAGGAAAGGTGCCAAAGTCTGGATTTAATACGGCCCTGGGTGAGTGTGCGAGTGCTTGTTAGGAAGTCTTTAGTCTGGACCCCAAGGAGCATGTCAAGCATTTCCGTGTCAAAGGGCTCATCAGTCATTAGCTCTGTATTCTGTGTCGCAGTGGGGTTTCCAGGGGAAGAAAAGGGTGCACTGGATCTACAATATCATCTCCCTAAGCCCCGCTAAGCAACTGAGATGACTCAACATCATCAGAAGAAGACCGGCAGAGTTCATGAAGTCTTCTGTTCTTAAGGATCAACTGAACTATACCCATGAGCGCGAAATCATCCCTGCAAAATGAACCAGCATGTAGATGAGACAGAGCGAGGGCAGATAGAAACTATATGAGAATACTAAGTACTTTGTGTGTATGTGAAAATACATGTGTATGATCAGAGGTGGTAAAGGGATATCCAACGGAATTTTAAATCACTGTAAACACACAGCTTGAGCTGCTTATGAGCATCTGCCTTGAAGTTGTGTCTAGTCAAATTCAAAGCTTAAGCCTCCTCTGTGGCCCCCTCAGTCTAATATGAATGCTGTTTAGCTCCTTCAGCAGTCACTGGCAATAATGCATAACATCAAAATCATCTAACAAGGTCTGTGTGTCGGGGAAACCTACTTACAGTAATATTTAGCTTCATGCGAGAAACATTTCATTTTCTTGATCTAAGTCTAACATTTATCAGTTCAATACCAAATAAATTCATATTAAGCCTCTATTATTCGAGTTAATTCGAGTCTTCCCCTGTCAAGGACAGTCTGTTCATGATATGTACTGTATGATAGATCTGGACCACTTGTGGATTTCATTTGCACCTAAGGGAAATTCAAAACATAGGAAAAG
>OMLM01004729.1:12991-24152 GCA_900302695.1 Helostoma temminkii
TAGTGAATGCTCATATGTGTCATTTAAGAACAAATCTATTCATATCACTGGTTCTCACATTAGGCCCCTTGTATTAATAATCTGCTTCTTTGTTCATTACCAGCATGCAAGTAGAGAATAAATAAATGTATTAACAAACTGAAACAGTAAATGTCTTCAGTGGATAATTCACTGTTGTTTAATTCAAACATGTAAGAAAAATGCTGACTATTACAAACGGGTCTGATAAGAGAGTTGCGAACACCAGCTCTCATTAGTGACCCGCAGAGAGACAAGCTAAGGCTGAACTAAGGGTAAACTGATTAGACATTTCACACAGAATAATGAAGCATATAAACAAAGCAATACAATACACACAGGCACAATCACTGGCATACACAAAAGCAATCTTGCACAAACAAACAGATACACTCAAGCCCCTAATAACCAAAGAACCCCACTATAAACATGCAAAAAAAGATCTTAGTGTTTGCCAAAGTAATAGTAATTATTATGACGACAATGTGAAAATGTCAAACATTTCAACATCATGCTGAGCACGGCTGTTGTACTGGTCTTTTTCACCCAGCTGTAGAAAGAGCCTTCTGGATTTAATTGGATAGTGGGCAGAGGTGAGAGGCTTAGTGCAGAGAGTTAGAAGGTCTAACTAAGGGATGTTAAACTTAATTCCTGGAGGGACCCCTGGGTGCAAGGCTCTATGCTGCCCTCTGTTCTTAATAAGTTAATTAGCTCAGCACTGGGTCAAGAGAACTGAATTCATTTCACGTGGAGCATATTAACAACTACAGTCAATAATATTTTTGCATGATGTACATAATGTGGCAGTCATCTGGCCTTTGACAAGGGTCCTGGTGTATTGTAGAAGATTCTCTCTCACATTCTTCATACATGATGTCTTATTGATTTGAGGAGACGGTTATCGATTTGTACAATACTTCTGGCTTGACAAAGCAAACAACGGTTATGTGTTGCAACTACTTCTATGAACACAGTCATAACCCTTTACTGGGGCCTTACAAGCAAAAATTACATTTTCTTTTTCCAGCTGCTGAGATGTGAAGATTTACAGATTTCTCATTTTCTATAACAGTAAACAAAGTAGTGTCAGAATGTTGATGAAAGAAAGACAGATATTTATAGATGTTTTACAAACTTAGCAATAGATAAAACCCCCAAAAGAATATGCAGATTAATAAACAATTAAAAAATCATCATCAAAATGCATCAACAATGATGTTGATTGTTGTGGGACTGTAAACAAGACAAATGCTCCACGCTGTAGCTTCCACATGCTTCATCTTTTGTTTGATTTTGTTAGATCCCCACTGGTGTTCATTTTAATTTGATTAGAACACACAAATATGCATTGATATTACTTATTATACTCAATTTTTATTGCAACTAAGGGGGTTTGGGGGTAGAGAAATGACTTTCAGCAGACTTCCTCTGGGAAATACTCACACAGCAGTCCTTCACCAAAGATTTTTTTCAGTGACAAAAAACTTTATACTTAATTTTTTTTGAGAAGGCTAATATGTCGGTCCATACAGGTATTTTCCTCAATATAGCCTGTATTAGTAGTCATATGGTGGTGGTCATGCGTTGAAATATTTAGTTTCAGTTGAACAGAACTTCTTAAGTTAACGTAAGTGAATTCTTCATCGATAATATTTTGGTTATTTTACAAACATGTGGGAGCAAGCTAAATACATTTTGTTACTGTATTTTTTAAAGATTATTGCTATAAAAAATGATATGTAATATACAGTATGAGTTCAGTCATGATGGACTGGACAGTTCATCATGACACTGTGATGCACAATGTATATCCTAAGTGGTGAAATGTAACTGCCTGGTGTTACTGAATAGAGAGAACCTGTGAAGTGTACTTTACATGCGCCCTTTAATTTGCTGCGATATTCTTTGCTTCTGTGATTTGAGTGGTTTTCATTAAGATAGCACTACTCCAGCGAAGATACTAATAACAGGAGCCAAAGTTGTCTGCCATGTTTCTCTCACTCTCAGTCACTTGACTGAAAGGCATGTTTTGTGGTATTACGGGATCTTTTAATTTTTCCTGTACTTGAGATTTCAAGTAGAGCTATCTGTGTTGCTGTGGGGCAGAGGTGGCACTTACTGTTATTTTCATAGACATGGTAAAATAGCTCTTACTCAAATGCCGGTGAAAAAAAAGCCATTTTTATTTCTAGCCTTCTCAGTGTTTCTCCACTCACAGGCTTAGTGTCACCAGTCTTGGGTGAAGACCAGGCTGCACTAAGAGACACTAGAGCACCCTGGAAGAACACTAGTGTGCATCATTCATTTATTCAGTCCCACTTGCTGATGGCCATGGGTCACTTCCGCTTCCACCCAGCTGTCAGTATTATGCCTCTCACATGTTTGGGACACTATATAACATCTGTCGTCTTTCCATCCATCATCTCCATCATTTATCACATAACTCTGCCATCTGCCATGAGACTGACAATAACCTGACTGCTTAAGCAGAATGTGGAGTGACTGGCAGGAGTGCAGCATCACACTTTAGCACAGAAAGCAGACTGTGGCATACCAGTCAGATGCTGTCCACAGGTTTGTGTGATGCTGTGTCAACTGGACTGGTTGTCCATTTAAAGCAGCACCATACCAAGATTCACACATACGGTGAAGGCTTACCTGTGGTCATAATAAGGCTACAGTATCTGTGGTAACTACAGTATCTTTAATGTTGTTTGGTCAAGCAAATGCATGCAAAATGAAATACATGCTGTTTTATGATGTAAGTCCACCCTGTCCCATTATGAACTAACCCACTCTGACTCTTAGGTAGAGAGAGGCGTAGCACACAGCAGCAGAGGAACAGGGAATGTCACCACACAGCCATGCAAAGAGATCAGTGAAAATGGCCTGCTGTTGTTGATGGGGACACTCTTGTCAGCCCAGGATGCAACTGTGCTCAGGTGATGAAACAGTGCTGATGCAGGTGCACAGTGCCAGCCAGGCCTGGGCAAGAATAGCAGAATTCATCCTCAGTGTGTTACCACCTCAAGTGTTTCTTAGGATGTCATCTCTAGTTTTTATTGTCATCACTGTTGCTGAAGAAAAGTGGCTGAAGAGGATACTCACTGCCCCTTAGGGGGAAATGCTACAGTACTAATTTTTTCTGTTTGCATACAGCACGTGTAAATTTTCAGTTTGAAGATGAGTGGAGAAAAATAAGGGTCTAAGACTACACAGTCCCATTAGAAGGAGGAGCCTGTGTGAAATAGTTTTGCAGGTCTCTTGGGGGCAATGCAGAAATAGAGTCTCCATATGTTCTGTGTCATTTCAACTTTTGAGTGTGAGTGCATATAGTAGTATAGAATTCTTTTTCATTTCTACCACAAAGTTGGCCCCTTATCTTCCTTGAATGCAAAAACTTTTAAAATAGCAGAGATTATTTTTCAATTTCATACCTTTCCTCTCGGAGAGCACACATTCCCCTGTCCTCATCAGCCAACCAGATATCATATATTCCCTGAGTCTCTATACAGTTAAACATTTATGGACATGATTATGAATACTTTTATGAGGTTTAGTAATTGAAGCAAGAAGTGTTTTCATAAAACAAGCGTATAATTGCTTATCTGTTTGACTGTGGTTTCCCCTCAGTGCCACAATCAATTACTCTGTCCTCAGAAATGATAAAATGATAAATAACAAGGAAAGCTTGTTGGCTAAACAGATTTCGGAGAGCAAATCCAATATTTCACCTTTGAGAGAAAGGAGGAAACAGCTGAAGCATAATGGATACAGTAATGAGTCCCCTTTTGTATCTTAATATGTCTAAGTACACTGTGCTTCCTGTTCTACCAGGGCCCTTGTACTGGAAAAACAGTACAAGGGCCCTGAAAGAGCTGGTTATAAAACTTTTGACATTTTTCTTACAATTTGATGTGAATGCAGACTGAATTCTTTCCCTCTATCACACAAATTTCTGCCTACAAAGACTTTCATCATTTCAACATTTTTTTAAACTGCTGCTCCTAAAAATATCAATGAAAAAAAAAGATGAATATATATTTTTTTATAAATTATAATTTCATACTTTTCTTAATATCTTTTTTTAAGGTATATCTGAACACAATTTTTTAGCACTCACCTATTGGTGCCATATTTAGATATATGCACAAATCTGAGAGGTTTTGCAGTATTTGTAAGCGGGATGGTGTGGTGCTGCTGTATCACAAGATATTGCTCAGGTGTCACAGCAATCTCTCAAAATTAAAATGACCAAAGCTCTGTGATCAAGCCCCCCAACAAGCCCCCCAAAAAATCAACATAAAAATATTTTGGATGGGGTCTCATATTTTGATTTACTGAAATTTTAAAATGATTTCTACCATTAAAATAACACATTTTGAGAATTGTGCCTTGGCTGAAAGTATGCATGTTCTGGATGCTTTCTAGATGAATATGCACTTAAATCAGAGAGGACATTGCTCAAAACTCCACAGTAATCAAAGACTACAGTCTTTCACATTTATTCTGGTACTGTCCCTTTCTTTCAGTATATCAAACAAGTGCATTTCCAAAAACAATTGATACACTGTTGATTTCAAGCTAAGGGGATTATGCAAAAAGCGTGTCTTTCTTGTACCTCCCAGTTAAAAAAAACAAAGCAAGATACATCAGCCAAGAGAAAAGGAAATCTTCAGTGTTTATAGATTGCTTTTGGCTTCAAAGAAAAAATGAAAACAGGACATCCACTGGAAATTTCTGTCAGAACTAGATAAAAGAAAACGATTGAATTTGCAAGTGACAGTATCCTATGGCACTAACAATGGACTTGTATCATCCTTGTGTCCAGTCACAGTTATTGTACAGCTCTCTTTTTTGCACCACATTAACCATAGTAGCTGTATCTTATAATAAGATCTGCATTGATTAGTGACACATGGTGGTAATAACAACTAAATTAAAAAGCAGACTATAGCACCCTCTCTGAATGCTAAGCTACTTAATTGGCAAAATCAAGTAAGAAATCTAAATGAAAGCAAATTCAATATCTTGCATAAATATGGGGCAGTACATTGAGAATGTGAGGTCAATAAATGGTGGCTGTCACAGGACAGATCAAACCATTAACACACAATTTATTCTAAGGTCAAGGACAGCTGACTGCTGAAATGCCACTGAGAAAAAGATCAACACAAGCTCTTCAGACTACTGGACAGTTTTCTCTTAATCCTGTGGAGCCTCTATATCATAGCTCTAGAACAAATATTTGCATAATTCTCACTCCTGTGAGGAAGCCAGAAGAGTTCATTTAAGATCAGACTTGTGATACCTGAGGAGATGGACGCCAAGCGGAAAGCATCACTGTGCCGGTTCTGTGCAGGCTGAGGTACAGGCTCATATGGAGATGAATCATCCATGTCTCCACCTGAAACAATAAGCAGGGGGAGAAAGGTTCATTATAATACATGAAATTTATTTAATTAATACAATGAATAGTAATTTTATACAGATAAATTACATAATTTAGACTGACTGATAACCACCATGACATCACTTCCTTGTGGAGATAATTGGTTTGATAACCTCTCCAAAGTAGATGTAAAGCGTGAGCAATGCATCTTCTGTGCTAACAATGTGTTGCCAGAGCAGTTTGTGGCAAAACATAAAATAAAAAAATCAAATTACCACTCAACTGACAGAGTTCCCCTCATGTGCCTGTTTCTGCAGGCCCTAATCCTGCATTTAAAATTCATAGCCATTCGCTGCGATTGAGACAAACCCTCTAGTGTGTAATAGCTTTGCATTTTGATCTCAATAGAAACACAGTGACGGTGTTGTGAGGAAGGCTCAGAGACCCACTGCTACAAATGAGAAAATCTGTACCTGTTGGTACAAGAAGGCACTGAGTGGAGAGCCAATCAGCAGACCCAATCAATAGATACTGTATACATGTTATTTATCAAAATGCTCCTTGAATGCTCTCAAAAAAGATGATGCAAGCTGATAAAATGTTGTCCTTTAGCTGCTTAGATAAGGGGTAAAGCTATTCTGGAAAATGTGTGTGTGTATGAGTACAAGTACATACAATATAGTCTTATGTCCTCTGAACATATTTAATGATCCAATAGGAGAAATAAAGTCAATGACAACATGATTTATGTAATGATGCTTAATTAAAAGTGGAATTCAGGCTATAAAATATAATATTTTTGTAAAAAATAAAATCCAGAGGGTAAAGAAAAGCAGACTTGAGATCCAGGAGATGCACTGTAAATCTGCAGAGCCATGGCTTTGCTGTATGTGTGATTCTACATCTTTCCTGTTCATCAGTATTGACAAGACGGACCAGCACAGTTGGCCATTCTCTGAGCACATATAGGTATTGACATCTGGCACAGTTGAGAGTTATATGTGTGAGATAAAACAAAATGAGCAGAAGAGAGTCACGCCAGAAACACAAAGGAGAAGATGAAAAAGAGTTTTTATTTTAAAAGATACGCAGGTACATTTTAGAGCATTTCTGTCTTTATGTTTTTTTATCAGCTAGTAGGTGTCACCCACATCTCCGTTGGTCTCATGTTGGACATTGGATTTGTATCCAGAAAGAGTACCTTCAAAGGCCACCCGACTCTCAGTTTATCTAATTACAACAATTACGTTCGATCTTAGAAGCCTTTCAAGTGTTCAAGGCTACAACTTAATCAGGCAAATGACCATCATAATCGCCCATCCACACCTTTGTTTGACAGCAGCCACAATAGCTGATTTCAAAAAAGAAGCAAATATTCCACAGAAATTTACAAAGTTTCTTCCTGTAAACTGAGAACATTTTGTACAGTACAGAGCATTGTGGAATAAAGGATGTCCTATCTTTTGCCAAAAGCAGAACATCTTGTTATGAGGTTGTTCACCGCTTTGTTCAGGCAGCTTCCTGGTGTACGGAAGCTTCACTGCATCAGCCGGGGATCAAACTGCGTGTTAAGGCACATAAAATTTAATAAGTACTACTGTACAGTGCATTGTGTGGTAACAGTAGCTGTAGTGAATGAAATTTAAAATCTTATTTACACTGACGTTACAAGCAGTGCTAAACTGCAAAACGTACAACACTGTAATCACACCCACCCTTAGGATGTAAAATACCCCACAGCAGGGGCTTTGTTGGACTTTAAAAACTGCTCTTTGACAGTCACCCTGGACCCAATTATGCATTCATCAAGTAATAGAAAATTCTTCCCAGCTGTTTAGTGATAAGATGTTTCGAGCCTCAGGGCAACAACTTATCGCTGTAATTAAGCCTCCGTTTGACTTCATTTGCTGACAGTATGGAGCATGACCGGCACGGCTGAGACAGACAACTAGGCCTCTTCCTAGTTACAGGATGAGAGGAATATCTCTCCTTTGCCACGAGGAGTTTTATGAAGCCATTAGATGGCATCACTCATCCTTTTCACATGCATTATGAATGAAACTAAACTCCTGAGGTGATGGAAAGTGTCCTATGGATTTTTGAGTGACATTCTTGGCAAACCATTTATAGCTTGAAGCAAAGTCAATTTTAATATCTGTCATTCTCCTTGTGTTTTTAAAGGCTTCTTACATGGTGTTTCTGGTTAATATTGATTTTAAATTGTTTTCCATTTTTGCTGCAGGCAGTGTTGGAAATAATATAATAACACGATTTACTATATGGCTTCTTATTCAAATATCAGCAATAAGTTACAACACTACTTCTGTTCTTATATTAATTACATACAAAGAAAGCTTAGTAAAGGCTGAACAGCCTGGAGCACAGCCGGAGGTCCTCTGCAGATCCCTGCTGCTCGTTGCAAGAGCTCTGCTGGTAACAAAAGGTGACTGAGACTTTGCTCAGAGCTGCTGTGCAAATGAATTGTCAGTGGAGTTCAAGGTCGCCAGACCATTTTTCAAAGAACACTTGTATTTAATAGAAATCTTCAAACATACTTCCATATAAAGTTGAACTTTTTCTAAAATGCAATAAAAATTTTAATTTGGGATATGTCATTTTGCTTGAATTTTTATTTATTTTATTTTGAGTATTTTTACTGACCAACTTAATTGTATTCTGTA
The DNA here is from genome assembly GCA_900302695.1 of Helostoma temminkii. Taxonomy (NCBI): domain Eukaryota; kingdom Metazoa; phylum Chordata; class Actinopteri; order Anabantiformes; family Helostomatidae; genus Helostoma; species Helostoma temminkii. The sequence goes on from OMLM01004729.1 coordinate 21,083, forward strand.
AGCAAAACTATTCCTTGTACAATGATGTGATTTCAACAAAGACAAAAAAGATAAAACGATGCAACAAATGCATCTATTTTTTCAACTGTGATAAACAGAACACACGTTGAAGCACATATTCAGTTAACAACTCAGTTTTTGAAGCGATATTGACATTTTAAACTCAATTTTAAACCATATAAATGGAATATTGGATTAGCTCGGTATAATATTTCAAGTCCCACTTCCAACCCAGTGTGGTGCAGTGGGCAAACACAGAGAAAATGAGTGCTGAAATTTTCATCCTTCCCTTTGGCAATGCGAATGCAATGTTAAAATTAACAGTTACTCACTCGCTTACCTAAACCAGCATTTTAATACCTTATGTAGGTACAGAATGTTGACTGTGGTGTAAATCCTCCAAAACCTTCAGTAAAAACTGCATAATCTTTGCAGCATAGCAGCATACTAGGGGGAACATTAAACCAGACAGCAGCAGTGCAGGCCAATATATCAGACTCTCTTCACCATTTTGGTTTTTATATCAGTATGAATGAGTTGAAAACCTCATAATTTTCAATGTTAAAATTTTACAAGATCTTAAACAGCCAGTATTAAGCAACTTGAATATTGCCTGTTTAGGTGATTAGGGTTTTTGTATGAAGAAAATGCCGACTAATTAGATCAACTAATTTAAATTAATCCAACTGTAAAAAATAGCTCTTCTGTCTTATAACAGCAAGCACTTATTTCAATTATTGATGCAGAGAGAAAACAAAACTGACATACAGAAAGAAGAAAAGAAAGAAAGAAAGATAAGTAGATAGATAAAAAGAGAGGTAACCATGCTATAAAGACAGCTGCCGGGTCTGGTAGTTGACTTCATTCAGCAACCTTTCTGCCAACAATAAGACTTAATGCCCACATCATGACAGTATTCACAGAGTAGAATTGCCCGTCACTCACTCCCCCATCTGATGCAGAACCTGAGTAGTCACTTTGCTATAAAAGGCTAATATAAACGCTACCTGGCCCGCTTTTCAGCCACACTGTCACATTCTATAGCAGCCTCATAGTGAATGGGAGTCATCTCAGGAACTTCACCCTACAGTATAGAAAATCATTAGACAGATTTACGAGGGCAAACAGTGCCTGTTTTCTCATCATAATTAACTGATCCTTTTCACATTTTGCGATGAAAGATGAAAGAGCAGAAACAGGGATGAAAAGGACGAGGAGGGGAAAGCACCAAAAAACCTACTGATCAAATCCAAGAGCTATCGACAGGCCCGTTCCTCTGATGATGAAGGAGCCACCTAGTGAGTGGCGGCCCGGGCTCCAGCACAGAAAGGGAGAAAGCAGAGAGGACATATTCAGCATGCAGGAGCCTGCTTCCCCTCTCCCCTGACATGCAGGACAGGCTGAAAAAATGTTCTGCTTATGACAGTGGATGGCTAAGGTAATGGCCGGTGACTGCTACCATTGCTCATCGTAATGATGGTCTCACCTAGGAATACTGTGTACCTTTGTAATCCCCCATCCCACCTCATGCCTCCCCCCTTAACTCTCTCTTCTTCCTGATGTTTGTTTCTCTTTTCTCTTTCTTCAATTTTCTTTTTCCTTTCTCTTGACATTTCTCCACTTCTCTGCCTAAGTCTGTTATGATGTGCACAGCATTCTTACACTGTCCATGTCATATAACTACCCACAGCATTAGATTTACTACCCACTCCAACTCTTGGCATTAGCATGATGTAGTGACATATTCAGAAGATGACCTTTGCAACGCTTACATTCATGAAAATGCAGATAATAAATCATCCCATAAATTTATTGGGTATTCTTGTACCTTCCTGCAAAGTTACATTCTCCACTCACAATGAGCTGGAACAGACTAGTGTGGAGCACTTTTCGTGGAGTTCTTCTTTCTCTCTCTGTACAAAGTTGGCTTTGCTAATTAAACTGCTCTAAAAGGCCCACACAAAAGATCTTTGATTCCTACTTCAAGGCTGTGGTTTCATAGCTGAGGCTATGAAATAATGTATGTTGGAGGTGTGGAACTTATCGTTTAAATTACCAATTTTACGGCAAAGCTGAAAGGCCATATTCACATGGGACCCAGGGCACAACTGAAACAGAACCGCAGCCTCCTCAACAATATCCCTGTGTGTAGCAGCCAGTGTTTCTTTCTTAGTAATTATTTCTTTTACAGATTCAAACTGCTAGCCCACATTGCCACACACCGACACAAGCCCTTTCAGAGCAGAAACCACCTATTATCCATCAAGGACGGCTGCATTGACGCATTGAATTCAGCTGCCATTTTCTGTTAGGAAACACAATTAACAGGTCACCATTAGCACTATTATTGATGGCTCAAAGACCGGCATTATGACATGCTTTTGATAGGGTTTTTAAGCCAAATGGGGTAGTACAGTAGCCTAAAGGCAAGTAACAACAGCATAGCGATCAAGAGAGAAATTTGACCCCACGTCATAGCTGCAGGGCCTTGTTATTAAACAGATTTACATGAGCAAAGATTGTGTTTTTAAATTTAAAGAGGTGCAGAAATATATATGCCACCACCTGCTGAAAAGTGTCAAAATGCTTTCTCCTAGTATTTCACGAAGACACGTCAAGCAACACTTGATGACGGTAGTGTGATTGTTGTCACACTGAGACAATCTGTGTTTGGTGTTTTCAGGAGCGATGCTGCTTTCATTAAAATGTGGTTTAATCCCACTGGGCTTGTATGACTGGAGACATTCGTTCTGCTCCAGAGTGCCTGGACTTTGTTCGCTGTTACTAGTGCAATTTACAGCTCACAGACTAACTTCCCAGTCTCAGGGTGGGTAGTGTGTTTTCAAATGAGAATTACATCTTTCAGTCAAACAAATGAGAATGGAAAAATGTGCGTGTTGAAAGGTTTGAAGCCATTACATCAACAATATTTACTTTATTATTCCTTTATCATGCGAATGTGCCCTGTCCTGGGAAAAAGTGATGCTGATGCTTAGATGTTTTTTTTGAAAGGCAAAATATATTTGTTTTTTGTTTTTAACTCTTTTATGTGCTTTTTATATAAGTACAG
>OMLM01004729.1:25352-35812 GCA_900302695.1 Helostoma temminkii
AGAGTGTCTGCTGGGATTCAGCCCTTCATGTTTGTTTCCAGAGATGGATGTTGTACATAGATTGTTTCCAGTTAACAAAAGCCTGCTTGACTGCACAATGGATTGTGATTAGATTAAAGCGCCGCTATAAGAGCTTTTCGTTTGTGTTAAAGTGGATTTTATCTCAGAAGGCAACATAGCCAAAACAGGCCAAAGCTGAGAAGCATTATTTGGCAAAAACACAAGCTCTGTGAAAGGTATGCTCCAGGCACAGGACTTCTCTATTCTTGACAACCAGAAGATGTGCAGGATGCATTTAAACACAAACACTTTGACTGATGCAGCTATTTGTTGGAAAAGGCAAAGGAGCATGAGGAAGTGGCATAGAGGGAGGACAGAAAGAGCATCACGAAGGCGAAAGACGTGGAAAAACAGAAAAAGATGGGAAGGAAGACAGAAGGCCTGAGGAGAATCCATGTCATTACATTTCCCTTGAACTCATATCAGGGATCCTCTGCTGCCATCAGTGTGATGAAGTGTAGCTGGTGCTATGAGCAGTCAGCCTGGCAAATCACTTCACGGATCACAACACAAAAGCCCAGATTGCTCAAAGCTCAGAGACTTTGCGATGTTTCCACCATTACCCACGTGTCCAAACAGCTGAGTGTATTATGTCCATGTTTGCATGGCGTGACACTTGACATCAGTGCATGAGCGGGGGCCACGTGCACAAGCACGGATAAATGGGTAAAGGTCCCCCTTTCGTCTGATCTCCAGGGCACAGCATCTTGGACAACTTTGGTTCTGTCAGATTAGAAATACTTTGCTCTTTTTACTTCTATGTATGAGTCAAGAGTAATGTCAGCGCAGGAGGCTTTTTTATGCTCTTTAAATGCATTGCAATTTAAAAATCACGAGGCTTCAGTATTACAAGAAGAGTGCTATTTTATGCCCTCCATAAGTGGACACATAAGGGCCACTGAGCTATACAATTGTAAACTAATTATAAGGTAATATGGAACACTTTAGGTGAAAACCAATAAGTCTACCAATATAATCCCATTACAGCTCCATTACCTTCGAGAGGGCAAGGAAAGTAGGAAAGCATATATTTTTCATCATGGGCTTCTGGGCATTCCTATAAGAGGGCATCAGGGAATCGGGCATCAGCAGTGGGTGGGGTGAACATCCTTTTTGTCTTTGCTCGGAAAATACACTGGTACTTGAGATCGGAACACTTGATCATATAAATGTTATAAAGACAAATGCACTAAGTCATACTCATTAGTTTCTGTAGATTCTGTAGATGCATATCTACAGCCACACAATATTTACTGCAGCAGTGAATGTGCATTGATGCATATGATTCTGTATATGATCAGGAAGCTTGTATACTGCCATGCAATACACACACTATTCAGTTCAGTTGGATATAATGTAAACTAAATTAAGAGCTGAATACACTTGAGACCAAAAGCTGACTACTAAAACCCTAATATTGTTGTAGGGAAATGCTAATTTCATACATACACTCTGGTATTTTTACAAAGAAACTGCATCAATTAAAGTGCTGTTATTATATTACAGGTTCTGAAGTTGACACGCAGTTAATCATGTGACATTTTTAAGGCAGAGGACTGTAAAACCACATGCCTCCTACCTTCATTGAGTCCCATGTGGATTGTCCAATAGTTCTGCAGACACTGCAGCTCCTTCTTCATGCCTCTCTTGCAGCGGCAGTCATACAGAGGACTAACCAGCAGCACTTCCAAGGCAGCCTGGCACTCCCTGTTGTTATCCAGCATGGCTTCCTTCTCCTTGCCCACGAGGCATTGCCGCATCACCCGGTACCGAGAGCTGCAGTAAGGGTTCTGGTTGCACATGTCACTTGCCTGGATGCAATCCACCCATTCTGTCTGAGCTTTGGGCCCAGACCCGGTGCCTGGAGATCCTGGACCACTGGTGGCCAAGGACATGGACAAAGCTGAGGGACCATCCGAGGAGCTCGCTGCTTCATCTACAGGAAAACAAGAAATTAGAGGTGGTTACTGGAGAAAGAGAGAAATAATACATTAATGTAGTTTGTGTAGAGATAATAAATTAATGTATTATTTCTGAGATAGTTTGTGTAAATACACTAAGGTACTTTATGCTTGAATTTGTGTACAAAATACCTTATCTATCAAATATTTTGTATTTAATGTCTGTTTGATAGGGGGATGTGTACGCAGGTACACATGCCCATACAGACCAGGTCATTTTCGATATAGTATTTTACCTCTCTACCTGAGCTCGTATGTCTCATTTGCGTTGACACAGTTATAGTAAATGATTTATCTGTACTTATATGCACACCCTATAGTGCATCTAAACCCCCCACACCAAATTAGACAGAACTTTCCAGAAATGTGATTAAATCTAATACGAGGTTGGTCTCAGTCACGGACGAACGTCTAATTATCTCGTATCAAACGAGCCTCAAGAAGTGCACTTATTTCACATGTGGGTAACCAGAAAATGAGCTTAGGCTTAGTACACAGTGCACAGACTCAGGTGCTGCCGCTTGACGGGAGTCAAGAATCAAACGCACCTGCACACACCAAGTGCACCTAGTTCTGATGAAATGACAAGAGAGACCCCTTGTGGCAATATTCAACACGGCTTGAAGGACGAGGCGATACTGCATCAGTATCAGAGAGCATCGGGTAAGGAAAGAGCAGCACGAAGTTACCTGACTACAATTACTTTATCCGTCAAGTTATTTTAAAGGGTGTACAGGCGCTTACGGACTACACTGAAATGTATAGTGGTAACAATGATGAGAATAATAATGATGATGACGACGATGATGTTTCATCCCATTTTCAAGCAAACACAAATGTGTAACTGACGAGAGAGATTTTCCCTTTTCTGAGCTTCACTGTGCTGTTAAACTAACGATCTGCTACTACAGGCGCTGTGGTGGTTTACTGGGTGCAACACAATTGGTTTGTACAAGTTGAGTTTGTAGTTAGCGTTGACAACCGTATATTAATTCTATCAAACCAAGTCTATGAACGCCCATCATTATTTTACTGCATGTAATTAAAAAAAAAGAGAAAACAACCATGTGCTTTTAAATTCCGCGTTGAGAGAAATGGACAAATGACATTTTCAAAATTCACATACAAAACACATTTTGTACAGAACAGCACTTGTTATTTTCATGTTTCACTTCTCACCTAAGAGCAGAAGAAAGATGTAAACGCACATCCACACACTGACAGACTTCATGTTGGACTTAGCAGCAATACAGACGAGTTGGGGTCCGATTAGACTAATATGTTTATTCCACTCTCCTTGACCCAGGTGTAGACTAACTGTAAAAAAAAATCAATATCCTCATTCAACTCCCAAATAAAGACGCACCTCCAAAGAAATCCTCGATTCCGAATAATAATCCACAATTTTTTAAAATAATAAACTAGCCAAGTCACAGAAAAATCATCTGATGCTGAAAAATAAAAAAACACCAAACGCCAATCAATCACTCAGTCAATCCATGAAAGCAGTTGGTCAGGGTCCGTCTGCTGTGCGTTCATGCCGACAAACTACTGAGACTTGATCTCTCCGCATTATAAGGGCTCACACTGCCCGCTCCAAATGCCCCTTCGATACAATTAGTCCTTAAAACATCCCTTAAACTGGCGTAAAATGATCTGTCAGCTGTGTCAATATCTGTAACGAGGTAGAGGAAGTCATCCAAAACGCTGACTGGATTATTTTCTCACCACTGGTTCCCCCAAAAAGCTGTGCGCTCCTCTGGAGGGAGTGAACGCTTGTTTTGCACTGACTGCATGCGTGTCGTGGCATCACAGCACTTTATAAAGTGGAGTTTCTGTGAGCCAACAGAGGGCGCTGGATACTGTCATCAGAAAACGTGGTCATGAGGCCCTGTAATAAATAAAACACTGTAACAACGTCACCACGACATTCTGCTATGTCCTTGCAGAGCAAAGATGCTTGTGTGGCTCTCAGCAGTGAAATTATACTGACCTGTCCTGTGTTGTGTGTCTTTGATCTCCTTTAGTATTAGCACTGTATTTTATAAGCCTATAGAGCTTGTCAAACTATTTCTGTTATTCATGAATAATGTTGCTCTTAGATGCTTAATAACTTTTCATCAGTCTTAAAGTTTTATATTCCGTATTCTGCTTACAGGAATGAGGATGCATGTAGAGAAGAAATGTGCCTCACAGTAAGAATATCCGGTCAGCCAGGAAATAATGGATCTTTTGTGATTTAGCATTTTGTAATTCCTTTTGGGCCTTGTTCCCACAACTCATAGGAAGTTGCTTGTGGTTTTATTGTATTTGCAGGGTTTAAAGGTGGACTCGATGATGAAAATGTCATAATTCATTTTAGCATCTGTGTTTCATCTGATTGAAAGAAAGATTGAAAAAAAAAGGACAATGTTGGGTATTATATTTGTACTCAGAGGAAATAAGCCCATAACCCACAGATTCTGCCATTTTTCAAAGTGGCTTCACATTAAACAAAATGACATTGTTGCTCATCATCACTTAAATAGTGCCCAGAATGTCATAAATCTTTACAAATCTTGAAAACAAAGACTCTATTTAGAGGCTCTGACAGTGACAAACTACAAGGCCACTGGTTCATAATGTTGTTTGACTGTCAGCCCAGGCTTCCTTCTAGGGAAAAGAGCTTGCAGTTATAGTGGCAAAATTAGCCTCATTCTGCCTACGTTGGCCTGGGCTTACTCTCGTCTCTTGAGCAGAAGTCTGAGCGTATGAGAACACTGTAAAACATTAATCCCCAGTGTGAATGTGTGACACATCCTAGTTTTCAACTGTTTGCAGGCTTTTGTCTTTCAAACAACTATTTCCAATTTCATCCCAATCGTCTTCTTTAATTTTATGTTAGAAGATAACAAAGTTTTTGCTAAAGAATTGTAAGAAGCTACAATTGCTTGCACCGAAAGCTCAAGAAAAAAGTATGAAATGAAGAGAGAAACAGCTGTAAACACATTCAATAAAACAACTACATCTGCAGTGTGAATTCTTATGCAGGCATTACACTATCCCCAGCTATGGCAGTACTATATGAATAAGCCATCTCGTCACATTTTATTTTCTTGAGCCAGCTTGTCAGGTCCATGGTGGAAGATTTTTCTTGTTGACACTGCACTATTCCCCCCTTCTTGGATATTTAATTGCTTGTTTCAGACATCCTAATGAATCTTCAGTTTTTTTCATGTGTATAATTAGAGAGCCCACAGTCAAACAGACATGTCACCATGCATGTATACCCTTTCATACATAAATATGTAATTAATTTTCAGAGTAGAACGCACATGCTCTTACAGGATGGCTCAAGACTGTAGAAATAGAGAATGACAAGTCTGAACATAGAAGACACTGTTCTCACTACTAAAGGAATCAGTCTTTGCCTCTGAAAAGTGTATCTAATATGGTGAATATAAATGATATCATTATAAATTCATGGGATATAAAATAATGAAACAGATAACAGTCACAGTTAAGCCACTATGCAATAACTTGTGCTTACTAAGACAGCAGGGGGTTTCAGAGTGAGCCTATGCTTATTCTCATGGGTCAAATAAGCACCTACCACAACTGTCACCTTGGAAGCTGCTCAGAAAAACCTGCATATAAATGTGCTGTTTGCAAGTTTACGTATTACAATGTGTATAGATGCCTGTATATATGGTGAGATCATAAAATTATATTTTATTCACAACACAACATAGAAAGCATGTCAAATGTTTAAACAGAGGAAATGAACAATTTTAAGAAAAAATAAAGTAATTTTTAATGACAGCAAGATATCGAAAAAAGTTGAGACAGGGCCATGTTTACCACAATATCACCTATTGTTTTAATAACAAATGTCTGGGAACTGAAGAAACCTGTCGCTGGAGTTTTGGGAGAGGAATGTCCCATTCTTGCCTGATATACGGTTTTAACTGATCAACAGTCTTTTGACTTTGACTTTGTCATATTGTCTGAATCTTTTGATAATATTATGTACTGTAGATAGTGATATATTCAAAGTCTTATCAATCAATACATTGAGGAACATTATTCTGGTTTTCTTTGACAGTTTGTACACGTAGCTCTTCACAGATTGGTGAAGGTCTGCCCAGCTTTACTTCTGAGAGACTCTTGCAATTCAGGTTGTAGTTATTATTGCAAACCATCATTCAAACTCAATCCGACGCATTTAGGAATTGCAGTTCAACTATCTAGTCTAGCACCTTGAAAGAACCATTGATCCTCATGCTTAATGTCTCATTCATTAATGCTTTAAATTAAGTGTGGGTGTTGGGCAACATCGATAAGGATTTGCTTTACTTTACATCTTTGTGAACACAAAATTTAAGTCAAGCTTTATGTGAGGGCAAAGGTTGCTGTATCTCTCTCTGCTGGTTATGTTGATGTGAGAGAGTACTAATGAAGCTGAGCACATAGCATGCATACACACACATACACACAGAGACCTTTGTAAGCACACACAGAGGTTAAGCATGACTGATCAGATTAGGAATTATTGGCTAATTCATGTGCATCCTGGGAGTACAGAATGTTTATAGGTAGATGCAGCCCAAGTTCAATAAGGAACATGAGAAAAACAAAGTGTTGTTAATTTATAGCATTTATAGTATTTATACCCTAGCTCAATTTCTTCCTGTTTTTTTTAGTTCAGAGGAATCAGAGAGGTCACTGTGTATTGTACAGTCATGAATTATGGAAGGTTAGCACTTGTGGTTAAAAACCTCTAAGCTTCTCCATGTAACACTTGACTAAAAGTCCATCCATCCATTTCCTGAACCGCTTAGTCCCCACAGGGGTCGGGAGCGTGCTGGAGCCTATCCCAGCTTTAATATGGGCGAGAGGCGGGGTACACCCTGGACAGGTCGCCAGTCCATCACAGGGCCACACACAGACAAAGACAACTATTCACACTCTCACTCACACCTACCGACAATTTTGAGACTCTAATCAACCTAACTGCATGTCTTTGGACTGCGGGAGACTAAAAGTTCATTTTTTTAAAATTAAAAAACCCATATATATGTGGGTCATGAAATATTTGAAAGTTCTCAGCTTTCACACAGCAGCAGTGTCTGTATCTTGTGCTGAGCATGGGGGCCGGTTCAAATCAATTCATTCAAATCAATGTTCAAATCAGAGGAAAAATAGCCAATGAAATAAGCATCAGTAAAATCATTTGCAGAGTAATGAGTATTTCACATCCTGGGTGGAGCCTGCATGTTTTATTCTTCTCTGTTGTGTTCATCTCAGTGTAATACAGCAACAACCTGCTCTTGTTCAGACACTAGATCCCACGTGTTAGTGTTTATATGTATGTCAACTTGTTTTGGGTTGTTTTGACCTTTTAAAAATACAACATTTCTGATGTGACCTCTGCTAGACTCTCTGGAGGCTATCAACTAGCTGGATCCGTTTGTTTTCCATGCATTTCAGACTTTGTCCATTTCTATCACATTACTTTGACAGAAATTGAATTTCCTCTGATGCATTTTTATGTATCCTAAGTGCTGTTCTGTCCTCATTGGGAGTATAGCGTTTCCAGTGGCGTGATGATGCAAAAACACTTTAGGTTTAAGAAGGAAAAAAAGAAATGGATTTTATTTTAATGTGTATATTGATTTTTATATTATTTCAGATATTGTCCACGTAAAATATTAGTCCTTCCAAGGAAGCAGTGTTTACGTGGTACCCTGGCCATAGTCTAAAAGCGGCATCAAAATCTTACAAGACTTGAGGAGATACTGTAGAGGACAAACTTTATCAGTATGCTGCTTTCTGTCTTGTTAGTCTCCTAAAGATTTCCATCTTTCTGACTGTAATGGCAGCACACACTGAGGATATGCACCTATCAGGGAGGAACAAACAAATAGCACGATTCTGCTATTTTTTCCCACCTGTTATTTGTTTTTTGTTTTTCTTTTCTTTTTTTTTTCAGTCAAAGAGATTTACTAGAAATGACTTCAACAGAGATATTCTGTTCTGTGGCTAAGGTAACAGATTGCAGGTTCAACTTCAACAATTTGGAAATGACTTGCAAGCAGTGTCACATCTATCCCATTTTGTTAAACACACCATGGGTCCCGGATGGGATATTGACTGGGACCTCTGCTCTGCCCAACTCAGTGAAGGACTTGGCATCCAAAACAAGTAGAAATGTACGTTTCTCCTGGAAACAGAAATAGAAGAGATTTATTATGTGTGTAAAGATAAACTTCAGGGAATCTACCCATTTGTTTTCTTCATGCATATTAACTATACTGCACATGCACAAATGCCTCTGCCTATGGCTGTCTGTAGTTTGGTATGTTCTTTATTGTACATCACAGTATAGTACAGTGTCAGTGTAAACATATATTAATTGGTCAAGCAATGCTGTTGTTGTTGAAGTTGTCAACTGTATGTGTTTTCCTGCTGTAGAGTAAATTGTTTTTGGACGTTGTTTTCTGTAGCTGTTAACCTACTTCTCTGGGTGTGATGATGACTGACAAGACCACACCATCATCTTCCTCTGTAGCTTTGGGCGAAGCAACAAAGACAGGCTCAGACGGGTACAAACCAGGATAACGCCACACCTAGACAGGGAATATTCCATAAACATCCCCCTTAAGCAGTTTCACGTTAAAACCCACTTATAATAAAATCCATCCCGGTAAAAAATGAGGTCTCTCAAATTGGTGTTTGATTGATAGAGAACCTTAAGCTCTTTGGTGTGAACATCCATTTTGAGCAGGGAGTCACCAAAGACGTGTCCAAAGCCACAGGAGTAGAAGTAGCGGTAAGGTCTGCCATTGTACTGGTCATAGTTGATCTGAGGAAACTCAAGACCACCATACTGCAGCAGCTCATCATCATGAAGCTCCTCATGGGTCATGTAAACCTGAGGGGCCACAGGAGAAAGTCAAGATTTAACACATACACGTGTACGGTTTACATTTTAGCCCAGATATGCTTCTAGTTATTGCACACAAACTGCTGTGAGGGATACAATCAATGCTGCATTACAAAGTCCTGGGCAGTCATTTTAAACTTTAGCTAATACCACTTTTACTGCAGCTTTTAACACACTTTGGTAGGAGTTTTCAGCTGTAGCATGGAAATAACGCCACTGTCACATTTAAGGCGAAGGACAGTGTCACTCAGGTAGCTATGACAACTAAAACATCCGTCTTTCTTTAAATGTCTCAGCTTTAGTCTGCCATAATGTTGGACAGTGTGTGTATGTGTGAGCAAGAGCCACACAAAAGCCGTTAAATGGTGTCTGTTCAATCACACAGTAGACTAACAGTTTGACATGTTTTTTATCTGCTGCAAGTAAATTACTATGTTGCAGAAAGGACCTTTAGTGTCTCATAGTGCTGGATAATTGCGCACAGTGTGTGGGAGTGAATTGGCTGAATTTATCATGATTATAGACCCCTTTCTTTACCTGATTCCAGTAAACCCAGACCAAGTGATGTACACTTAAATACAATTCCTTTAAATCCACAATTACCCTACTCACTCAGTTTGATCCTACCTCTCCTGGTTTTGTCTTCTTTGCTGTGGCTTTATAGTTGTTCAGAGTCACAAGGTTTTGGTCCAAAGGAGTTTGTTCATCCACAGTCAGGGGAAGGACATATCTCCTTGGGAGGTTTCGGCACAGTGAGTTGTAAAACTGCCAAAAGAAACCAGGAACATGGGAAAAACAGATGCAATATTCTGACATCAGAGGTCACTGCTAAAACAATTACAAGAGAGGAAGAGATGACATCCAACTAATGAAACACCATTGTGTGAAACATATTTTGATTGTGTGTGTGATTGTCTGTTAGTACAAGCGTATATTTTTACCTTGTCCATCTCTTCCCCCCCATCTCTGCGAAGGTTCTCCAGTGTGAACTCTCCAATTAGCTGGCCTTCATCCCCACAGCACATGTCCATAACCAAGAACCCATTGTCCTCAAAAGCATTGATCTGATGCAGAGTAAACATGGGTGCTGCACGGTACGTCACATCGCTCACCTGATGGGAGAGTCACATCAACCAATCAGTACTCAAAGCCACAAAATATTAACAAAGTAACAAATGTTCTAAGACAAACAAGTAAGAGCTGTAGTGTTGCTTTTACATTTCAAGACAAGGTCCCTCACTGCCACAGCCGTTGTTGTGTCGTACCTTCACATTTGGGAAGTTTGATTTGTATGCTTAATGGGTATGGTGTGTAATGAGATGAGAAAATTGAGAGTTACAGTGTATGAGAAAAGGGTATACACTATCAGAGTGTGACTTCATCAAAATAAATAAGGAAAAACTTCATCATGCATGAAGAGATTAGTTTGCAACTTCCCTTTTTTCTGACTATTCAGCAGCTGCGTGTGTGTGCGTCTCTGTGTGTCTGTGTATGTGTGTGTGTTGATTGGGGGG
>OMLM01004730.1:1587-14207 GCA_900302695.1 Helostoma temminkii
CTCTCACCTTAATAAACCCCATTATGTATGTAATCCTAATCTAACCCCAGTTCTACACATAATTTCAAACTATCATTGACCTTAACCCCCTACTGCTGACGTCTGTCTTTTAAGCAGATATTGGCTGCTCAAAAAGTTAGCAGAAGAAGTTACATTCTATTTTGCAAATCAAAATATTTGACAGCTTCTTGCAAAAGAAGTTGCTCAGTATGTCTACGGGCAGTCTAATACTAATCACTTACAATCAGTAAAGGCATTACTCATTATTAGCAGGTTTTATTACTAATAGTCTAAGAATGCAATTGAGTTACTCCTTTTAGTCTGGTTTCTTTCTGTGCTCTGATCTCAAATTTAACTGGAAGCAAAACAGTATCTTAGAAAAATGAGTGATGTGCCTCCATGTGAAGTAAAAGGAAGTAGCACTAATCTTTAATTAGAGTTAGTTAAAATTAAAATTATAATGCATGCTATGTTAAGGTCTTCACACTCTTAGTATGGACAAGATAATCATTAAGCAAATGGAAGTCAACAAGTGCCAATTTGTGAGTTAATGTGAGTTAATATAGAAGCATTGTTTCTGACAGTCCCAGAAATGCTAAGATTGTTTTTAGCATTTTTTAAAAATCTATAATTACCTTTTACATTGTTACGCCTACCTTAATTTAACCTCATTTATCTCAAACAAATATCTGAATTCAATCTAAGCAAACCATACCCAGTCTGTGCTGAAGTGTTGACGTTTGCTTTCAACCCCCTAAACCCATGTGACTTTGTAGGAAAATTAAGTCCTTTTAAGTTTTGAATACAATAACACAAATAACACACTCCTCCATGCACATAAACACACACAGAAAGACGCCCTGCTGTTAGTTTAGGTCTCTCTCAGGAAGCAACGCCCACGTCCCATTTCTTGAACACCTCAGACTGAGGAGAGGAAGGAGAGGAGGGTGTCTACCAGCCTTTTATGTGTGCGCATGTGTGCATGCATCAGTGTCACATGTCCTGTCTTTGTTGACAGTAGTGATTCTTTGTAATATTTTAATGCACAGCACAGTGAGTTTTATCTACTGTTACAAATTTTTTGTGTAAGAGCACAGATCCTGTTAGTGGTGTCTTAACTTCTGAAACTAACTGAAGCATAGTTTTGTGAAGTTTAAACCTGTGACCTTGAGCAAAGCAATTATCTATCCAGCAGACTATACTTTTATGCGTTTGCGATCTCTTGTTCTGGACATGGTGCCATACATAATTGATAGCCATCAGCAGGATGTTTGGGCAGACGGAGCTGGAAAATTCTTCTTGAAAATCATTAACACAGATTGAAAGGATGAAGACTAATTGTGAAAAAATAAATTAAAGCGGCTGCTGCTATACCGGGAACAAGCGCTAATTAAAGCTCCTGATGAAAATTATGCACAGTTTATGTTATTCCGTATGCATGAATGTTACATCTTCTTTTTCTGCATCAGAATCCTTATACTGGTAATATGCACATGTACTGGTATTATTAAGTAAACTACCACACACAATGAAGATCAGTTCCTTGGAAAACCAGTGATTTGCAGAGATATGATGTGAGCAGCAAAAATGCTAAAGCCCTTGAGCTATTAATATAATTTTCAATGCACACACGGAAGAGGCGATTTAGATTTGGACGACCCCTACAGCAAAAAGTTACCATAACATATCTGCAAAAGCAAGCAGAAATCCATGTCTTACCATCTTTGCCGATTAGGAAATCCAGGTAGCGGTAGGTGTAGGCCATGCCCACCTTGGTCTCCACCTGAGGTCTCTTCAGGGTGGAGTAAATCTTCCCTGGACTGTTGTCCTCTGTAGTTGGCTTCATCTTGCGCAGCCCGCAGCCCATGGCTCCACAGTTTGTCAGTGACTCTGTGCACAGACCCTGTAAACCATACGAAACAGACAGTGTTTCATTGTCACTTGTAAGCATGTAAGTAATTATAATTATTTATTATTATAAATAAGTGGCACAGTTGGTAGACTTGTTCCTCTCTGACTCTGGGTCGGCGGTTCATGACCTGACTCCACTTAGTCATATGTCAAAGTGTCCCTAGAGAGGATACTGAATCCCCAACCACCCCAACCACTAAGGCTGCACAAGCCAGTGCTCTTTAAGTGCCAATACCAAGCCCAGTGCAAAACTAGGACGGGTTGCATCAGGAGGGGCATCTGGCTTAAAATCTTGCCAAATATACATGTGGATTATGATCCTCTGTGCGAAATATAAGGTAAATATAATAAAAATTAAATATAAGTTTGCAGTAGCTAAGTATTCCTTTGGTATAGGCATAGATAGAATGTACATTAATTATTATTAGTGACGCATTAACTAATAATTAAATCTGTTACAGTGCAAAATTTAAAAAACTGATAATATTGTAAATCTTTTCTCCTAAATACTACACTTAGAAACTAGAAACTAGTAGCATACAGAAATACTCATAGTACCTCAAAACTGAACTTGATTGTTTAGTTGGAGGATTTGTTTTCTACCCTGCTAACTGATTGTGACATATTGTACATACACAAATATTCACACACTCATCCATGATTCCTCTGGGATTCCAGAAAAGAATTTGCTTAATAAATATCGGTAAATTATTAAATAAACAAGACTAAATAGGCTTGATTCTTCACAGGCTTCCTCTCCCTTGTTCCCAGGGAGACCAAATTAACAGAGACAACTGTGGATGAAGAGGAGGCACTATGGACTCTGTCTCACTCCAAATGGTTTGTGACAGCATCCCTGCCTCTCTCCAGCGGCTGCATCTGGAGCAGGTGACATTCTATTGTGTGTTACTGATTAAATTCAAGGATGGGTGGATGGATGGATGGATATATGGTTGTGGTGGTGCCCTCCCCTCCTCTTTAACCTTGGCTGATGAGGAACCCTCTCTATTATGCTCTCTTCTAATTACAGAACGTCGCAGGGCCTTGGCCAGAGACAATGAATCCGAGCTGGCCACTGCTGAAGAGACGACAGGACAGGAAGTTAGGGAAGGTGGGGGGTTGGGATGTAGGAAAGTGTGGAAGGCGAAATAGGAAATGAGCAGATGTGGGCTCTGTTAATGAGGTGAACGGCAAGAATGGAAAAGGTGAGAATCAATCAAGGGAGAAAGAGGAAATGGGGGTGTCTGGGTTGAAGACTGTTCATCAGAAAAGGGGAAGGGGGGCAGCGGGCGATGCATGGAAAATAAAGTCTGGAGAGAAAAAGAGCATGTAATTAGAGTCAGTTGAATAGAAAAGAGTGAGAGATGAAGCAGGAGATTCATTACGGTTGTCATGAAAGCCAGTGTTTCCAGTGGGGCTTACATGAATGTCTTTGTTGGACTTTATGAATCTCAATGTGGATCACAATATCTCTACAAGCTTCATAAGAGCTCGCAGAAATGGACAGCAGGCTGATGGACATGTGATTAATACCACAACACACTGAACCCTGGATGCTGCAAGCCTCTTTGTTTGTATGTTTAAAGATTTCAAAGCCATCTAAATGATCTGTACATGTAGAAAATAAACTGAGGAGCTGGCTTTGCCTCTCTGCACGTGACAAGTAGGACTGATGTCTTGCTTCCGTTCTAAAGAACAAAAAAGCCAAACACAATCTGCGGAAGCTGGCACAAACAAAGTCCGTAAAAGCCCCCCCTCCATAAATTGTCACTCAGGACTGTGTTGCATTGTGCTACACTTCACTACGCTGCAACATAAATGGCCCTTTCTTCAAAGAAAAAACTTGAATTTTCCAACTCTCAGATTTCTACTGTTGCCTACAGTTACTTGTAAATAGCTTTTATCATTTCTCCTCCTACCCTGGAGAGAGAAGGAAAAACAAGAGGGAAAGCGAGGCTCTGTCATGTAGTCTACAAGAGACGGAGAGGAGTTAGTCGGAACAATAGGGTGGAAGAGTTTGAGGGAGGGGCGTGAAAAGAAATCAAAGTGAAGGAGGAAAAAAATGGCGGCACTTGTATTTGCATAGCTCCTTGAGACCTTAGAGGAGGCGATATGAGGCGAAGGCGAACATGGGGTATTTTTAGACCTGAACTGACAGCGGAAATGTGATGTTTATGATTTTTTTGTGTGTGTGTGTGTCAGTATTTCTCGCCTCAAACTTTTCCTCTGAGGCGACAGCTCCAGGGCAGTTGCAGCCCCCACACACACACCACCTCAGCTCCTCTAAACCCTTTAACCCTTTTTTTTTTTCCAAAATGACAGGCCGGTAGTCTGGGATGTTTGACAGGACAGGCAGACATCATGGAAAGGCAGGAAGAGGGCCATTGATTTCCCTTTTGCTGAATTAGCAACGATCCTCTTGCCATTTTGTTCCATGTTTTGTCTCTTGCTAAAAGCATTTTCATGATTTATTTAATAAGAGGTTTTATTTGCTAAGATTCCCTCTTAGTAAACAAGTAGACATTCAAATTTGTTGTAGATGGAATGTACTTAACGTTGGCCCTTACACTCAAAACATCCCACAACACCAAGTAGTATATGTACAAAAGACAAACTAAAAGCATTGATTTTCAGCCACTGTAGCCACTGAAGTATCACCTTCTAAAGTTATTATGGATTCATTAGAAAACAGACAACTTGGTGCAACAAAACTGATTATTTTGAGTTTTTCCGGGACACAGATGACTCAACATATATCAGAATGGACTAGCAGGTAGCTTTGGCACTGAAAACACATCATTTCAAAGTTTTGTTTTCTTGTAGCATTTTTTTATTACAAGAATCTCCTCGGAAACTTACATGAGGCACTATTTTACTGAAACCACGTGCAGTCAAAACACATGTATTTTCTTTTCGTGAAGGCGTTATGGGAGTGTACAAGGATCTTTATGCAATTTTTGTGACCCCCTATCATTGGTATTACAGGGCGCAACCAGGCGCAATGTGGAGCACAGGTGGGCTACATTATTACTGGCAGGAATGCTTTATGAGCAGGTGGAATCGGGGCAGGAGTCAAAAATAACCAACCATATCAGTTCCTCTCATCCCCTAAAAAAACAGTAAGTGAGGGACAGGTTGACATGTGGAGAGAAAGTTCACCTGAATAAACGACAGAAATTCAAAAATTAAAAACCATTTCAATTATAAATAAAACCACCTATAATGAATAGACAGCTGATCTATACTGGTGCAGCACCTACTGAAATATCGCTGGGTTTTACTATGGGATCAGATAGGAAAATTTATCTCCACTCATCTTCTCCTCCACATATGTGAAAACAGACGTTTATTGTCTCTAAATTACCAAAGAACAATAAACAGATGACTGTAATAAATAAATAAAATGTAATAAATCAAGTTAATGAATGAATGACTGAATTAAAAATGCAATATATATTTAAACTAACAGATGTGCTGTGTCAGGAGTGAGTAAGTAAGTAGTAAGCAAGCAGGATTTTGAAGAGGGACCATGAATTGATTCTGACTGCAAGGAAATAGCATTTTAGCATGTCCTTGCACAGACAATATTCTGCACCCTAAGCTTTATCCTTCACTGTTCAGCAGCAGTATGAGATCAGATCCTGTGTTTAATTAGGGGTCAGTACAAGGCAGAGCCCATGGACTGTTATCTGCCAAAGCTAGACACTAACCTGTCTGTCTGTCAGTGGGTATTCTGCAGATAGCATGCAGATGATTTAGGGTGATCTATCATTTAACATTTTGTGGTTGTAAAACCAAAACTGTTAGCTAAAAGAGACGTATATTAAAATCTGTAGCCTTGAAAAGCTACAGACTTGGGTCATAATGTTTTATCAAATGTCTTTACTATCACAAACTAGCTTGCAGGTGGACTCCAGGTACAAATCTGCTAAGGCAAAGTCACAAGTCAGGTTAAACGGGGCAGAGATGATTAGGTTCAAGATTTAGAAGAGAGACAGGTCCGATAACACAAAGAGACATTATTTGCATTAGGTAGCAAACTGATTAGCGCAGCTTTAAACTGGACTGTCACTCTAATGACAAAATAAACCTTATAGCCATGTCTTATTACAGTGCAAACATCACAGCATCTGCAAAAAGCAGCTACTGCACTGAATGATTTTCCTTAATGCTGTCTGAGATCTCCCCCATATTACAAGACCATGTTACAAGGCTTTGATAGCAACATTGCTGAGATCAAACCCAGCAACATGGGAAGTTTCAGAGTGGATTAATGCAGAAAGACATTAATTAGGACACAGTGTTCTTCTGTTCTTCTCCATGTAGTCTGCCTTTTAAGCCTGCTCTCTCCCTCTGTCGCTCTCTACCCGTGCTTTATCTCTCTCACCCTCTTTGTCTTTTTCTGAATTTTGATCTTTTTAATCTGACAAGTAAAGTGGAGCACTAGGCTGCATTTCGAGATGGGAACTGCGGGTCCAGCATTATCCATAGTTTATTGTGAGGAGTACAGTTAAGGGCTATGCGAGGCGGAGTAGTTACAGAGACCATCAGAAGAATGAGAGGACAAGCGTGACCTCAGACATGAAAAACAACAGCAGTGGTTATTGGCTGAAATGCTTCATATGACCCGTGTTTGAGAAGCAATCTCCCGTGGTCATGTCCTCTTGAGAAAAATGAGATTCCAGACTCAAAACTGACTATGGTAAAACATAAGAAGCTGGATCAGTGGGTTTATAAAATGTGTAGCTTAAACACCAAAGACTACACAGTTCACATTATGCATCTACTGGCCGTACCAGTTAATAAAGGATCCTTGTGTTGATTGATGATAGATGAAGATGATTTTTCACTATGCCGTCACTTTGTCATGATATTTCACATCTGCTGTTCAGTTTCTTTATTTCCACACCAAGGAAGAGAAAAATGTATCATCCCATTCTGATCTCACACTCTGATTAATCTTTTGGTCACTGCTGTTTTGTAAACTTTCCAGCATTTGTAAGCTTGAAGTCATATGAAGCGACATGTAGCTCAGTAAATTTAAATGACTGCCATAGTACAGTATTAGTACTGTAGCATTGTTAGTGTGATGCTGCTAAGTGCTGTTCACCTTTCATTGGGGAACTGCTAAAAGAGACAAGTAGGACACACGTTTTAGTTTTTCTGGTGAATCAGGGAAAATCCCTACGCTCTCGTGCTGATGCGGTGTTGCCATGGTTACCAAGTTTCCTTCCATAAATATAGGTTATACATTTAGCAGTAGCTTAGCGTTTGTGTTTGTACTAAAATCACCGGTGATGTCATTTAATCCTGTGGTTGGCCCATTTTGCATTCACATTAAAAATGAATTACACCAGAGTTTGTTTTCAGGTTAATTTTGGATACTTAGTCTGCACCAAAATATGGCTGAGAGAAAGCTCACCAAAGAATGGTTGAGATGAACTTACAGAACACAGGAAGTTACCTACAGTATACCTATTACCTATAAATATAATAATAATACAGAGCTGGCAAAGCAGAAAATGTTACTTTTCTGGACAGGTACTTACAGCCAACCAGTTCTGAGGAAAGGTCACAGGACACAAAACCTAAAGCTCTTTAGTTGTATTTCTGTTCAAGATGTTCTTCACCTCCTTCTGACCTTCACCTTCTCGCGCTCTCTCTGCTGATTCAAGTAACATTGGCAGCTATATGCTGACTAAGAGTCTGCACGCTCTACTGGGAAATTCCCCTCTCTTCGCTTTCTTCCTTCCTTAACACCTTGAATCCTCCACTAAGCGGGAAAACAAAGATGATGGGGAAAGGTGGGGGAATCCAACAGAAAACACAAAGAGAGTATCAATGGAAAGTGGGACAGAGTAGTTAACATAGTTCTTTAGGAAATGGACCTACAGTGTGCAGCGTAGATGTGCTGTACATGCCTTTTACAAGAAAATGTATGCTAATTAATTTCATAGTATACACCACCAAAAAGTATACACCACCCTTGCAAACATACAAATTAACAGAGAAGTTGTTTATGCTTCATGGCTGGCTTGGAAAGCTTTTACAGATGCTTTTACACTTTCTTTCCCTGCATGAAACTGGATTGCTGTTGGAATCCATCAGCTACTGTGAATCTGAGTTGACTGCATCTGTCGTTTCCCGTAACAGAGCAAAGAACAACCTTTCAGAGCCACCGTTTAACATGCAGGGGATGTTGAAAAAGAAGTACGAGCACTTGCTGTAAGTTGCGCTTGTCGCTGCCTGTATTCACAGAGAGCTCCCTCAGCAGCAAAGACTTTTCTACCAAATCTAACTGTATCACCATTTGCTATGAATGATTGTGGAGTGTTTCGTTGAATCTCTGTGATAACAGAGTGAGGCTCTGCAAGTGAGTGCTGCCTGCTACAGGTAGATTGCAATGGATAGAAAAACATGTGCGAAACAGAACCACCATTGATTTTTAGACTCTTTGATCATTATAAAGAGAAACGCACCACTGTTTTTTTTTTCTCTCTTATGTTCAGTGTACCATGAATCAGAATAAGCAATTGTTTAAGTTCAAAGAAAAGTTTTCCTTCATCCCCTGGGAGAGGAGAAGTGATTTCTGAGCTTCTAAATTCTCTTCCAATAAAACCTGAATCATCTCGGGTTTTGTAAAATGTCATGGCTTAACAGAGCAGGTGGTATGTCTGTAATAACAGGTAGACAGATTATTTAGAAGTGTAGAAGTCTTTAGACTAAAAGGTTTAAAAATGAATTCAGAAGAGAGTGTTGACTTTTATCAACCCTGTCTCCTACAAATTACACGTAGAAACAATTATTTTAATATTAATATGCTGCTGGAACATTTCTACAGCACTGAAGCTAAGAAAAGGCTTATAATTGGACAGATTTTAGAGATCTCCACATCTAAACCCTTATATTCTCCCAACAAGGACAGCATGGGTGCCAAAGGTGGAATTGCATTTTCAATTCACTAAATTTGTTTTATTTGCTTTGAATGCCCAAGGACGATACCTAATGGCAAGCACGCAGGAGGAGAAAATGGAAGATGAGAGATGGGAGGGAACAGGCGAGCAGTGTCTATCTGAGATTCTCTGTTATGTCAAGGTTTTGGGTTGTTCTGCAGCCAGGCTTGTCTCCACACGGTCTCAAGGCCCGGGTTTAGTCTGTCCACACACACACACACACACACATTCATTGAGGGAGCCATCGCCATGGGAACCAACCCCTCTATGACGATTCCCTTCTCAGAAGAATAATAGGCACCAATCTTCCTCAACCTCTCTCTCTTTTATTGTCAGTTTATCTCTTTTTTTTGGTTGCTGTAAGCTCCCATCTCTCTTCATCACCGGAGCAGACTCCCTCTTTCCTCTCCTCCTCTATGTCCAGGAGCAATCACTCATGTCCTCCTTTTCCCCTCCTCTGCATGTCTTTGACAGTCATGAGTTTGATTTGTTATCCATAATCTAGCCACGCTGGGATTTGTACAGTTCTTTCTGTGTTCTGACAAGTGAAAAGCAAAACATTATCTCAACCAAACCTGCACAAACACTGTTTTGTTTTTTCAACCTGTATCCAAAAAAAATAGTTCCAATCGTCATTTCGAGAGAGAATGAGAGAAAAGTACTTGGTTAAAAATAGAAGTTTTTTGGTTACCCTCTTTGTTGTTTTTCTCTGATACTCAGAGGGGTTTGAAGAGATTTTCCTGTGAGTGACTCATTGCTTTTTGTGAACTTGCTCCAGGCAGGTCATTTTTTATTAAAGCCAGGCGAAGCCAAGTTCTTAGGTTTTCAGACGCCCTATCGACATGTCCATGTTGAACATTACCCAATCAATACTGCCACAATTTTCTTGACCACCCATTACAACAAGACTCCATTTGCCTTATAGAAATATCAAGGGAGATATTTTTCATTGGTTTGAGACTAAGCTACACAGTCGGCTGCATATTAGTTCTTGTGTTCTCTGTTTCGCCAGTTGTATTCAGCCTAATATGTGGTCTCAGGTCCACTGCAATGCCAGAGGCGTGAATAACTTAGTATCTTCAAAAGCTGTCACCTCACAGGGGAGTGAGGGAAAATAATCTATGCCCAAGATCTTGTAACCAAGCATTTCTGAGGGAATAGATGTGAGACTTGCAGCAGAGGCTGCAATCAAGATGAAACCCTGTCATAAGAACTGCAAAACTCACACCTTATCTACCAGAATGTCAATCAGCCACGTGTGCTTCCCAAAGTTTATATTACTGCCAGTAAGGATGCCAAATGTGATTTCTGTTCGCTAAATGATTTTCTAGTTTCGGAATGCATTAGGCCATAAAAAAACTGGAATCTAAATATGGATAGGTTTGTCTCATCAATTTTGAATTGGTAGAAGTCTTTCTCCAGCATCTTATTTTGGAATTTGGAATTCACACATATATATTATTCACCATTTCCAAAACCTGAAGCTTGTGCAAGTTTATGTCTGGCAGTAAACAAGCACGGGATGAAACAAGAGTGGCATTAAATTAAGATACTTTAAAATAGCTCCCTTTCAATTAGATGCACCCTACATTTTCAGTATATAAAATATTCTGGTATTTTGTTAGGTCTGTCTTTAAATGTTTGTCTATATATATTAAGTGGGAAAGAGTACATATTATGGTTTACACCAGCTAACACCTGCCTATTACCTTAATCAAATTTCACATCACACAGGGGGATTCAACGTGCCCTGATCAGATAGCAAACATAAGTTGATTAAAATACATGTTTGCTGAAAGTCTGGAGAGAAGAAGAATCAACGCAGCCAGAAAAAAAACAAACTGGTGGCTGAGGATTCAGAAAGTAAATGACAAACATCAGAAATGCAGTGACTGCTACAATAACATATGTACATATTTTCTCTTTACCTTAGTAGTGTTTAGACACACAGATGATTTTAGTTTTATATGGTCAAAGTATAAGTTATCATCCATTAAATGCTAAAAAGTCATTAATGAAGGATCACAGATCTGCAGGTATGAATGTTAGTAAGTCGTCAGTAAAGGTTAATGGATCTAACATGTAGAGTAAATGTTAATAAAGTCATTAATAAAGAAAATAAATAGAGTTTTTTTTTACTTTCTAATAAGCTGTTGCTAAAGGTTAGTAAGGCATTTGTAATCCTGAATGTTAATAGGACATTAGTTAAAGGTTTTTACGACAATCCATCAGGTGTTCAGATTTGTGCAGTTTTCCCAGTCTATCTTAATATGATATTTAATGTTCAAACATATTGATCTTATTCCTCTTGCCCATAGCAGCCATTATTTTTTTTTCTAGCACGACTACACAGGAAGGAACGAAGAACTTCCTGATATTTGATTTGTATAAGCCAAATCAATCACTGATTTTTATATCAGAAAAGCTACAAAAGCATTAGCTGATACTTGATTCCTCTAACTTCAGCTGAACTCCTCAAATGGATTTTTCACACCCTCATTCTATACATTTTCACACATGTTGTTCTTAGTAGTTTAGAACTGATTTATAAGCCATTAGAAAAGTCATTAACCATTATTTAAGCTACTCAAAACCCCCTTTATAAGATGTGCCTGTAAGAACTGCAAATGAATTTTGGTTTCTTGGACCTGACTAATGACTTCATTTTCTGTGTGACATTATAGAGCAGTGAGGCCCAAACCACAATCACTTCCACATTTTGAACAGCCACATGGAGTTTGTATAGAGAATTGTTTCCTGCGTATGTGTATGTGTTTAAATTATGTGTGCTCATGACATGTGAATGTGTAGCATGTATGCATGCTCACATGTGTGGTGCTGCATACCACACAGTACATTTACCCTTTAATAAACACGTTTGAGCATATGGTAGTCCTTTCTATGTGTGTGTGTGTATTCATGTTTCAGTATTTGTATCTGTTGTGCTGCCCTGTGTTTTTAGCTAATATTTCTGCTTATCTGTGCTTACCTTTATTTATTTGTCATGCATGTACATGCATTTGTGTGTGTGAGAGATAGACAGACAAAGACAGAGAGAACTCCTGATCCACCAACAGTGTAGAGTTAAGGCAGCCTGACGCTCCTCAACTCACCAGCTGGAACTAATTAACAGCAGTTCAGTCAGATTGAGCACTCTCACTCACTTTCTCTCTCTCTCTCTCACACACACACACACAGACACACACACACACACACTTTTCTTTTGTTGCCTTGGCTTTTCCTCTCTCTCATGCCCTCATCTTCCTCCTTGACATCCCCTCAACCTTCCCAATTCCTGCCATCCTTCAACTTAGTTTTTCCTTTAAGCCTCCTCCTCTTGTGCACTTACTCAGGCTTGGATGAACTTATGTACATATCACATAGTCTAAGCATGTAACATTCATATGTACAGACACACATGGATATATCAGTGCAAATCCTTCACAACAAACACACAGTGAAACATACACTTTTCAGTACTGTGCAGTAGCTTAAAAATCTCTTTGCCCACTAGTGGGAGTGGCGTGATACTGTACGCCAGGCACATCTTGAAACACTGATTGGATTGTGATTGGATCCAGGTAGACATTTTTGGAATTCTCAGTCCTGTTCCGTACCATCTATCCTGCATGTGACTTCAAAACAACCAAACCTATTGATGCGCATAATGAATGACCACAGTGTGTGTGTGTGTGTGTGTGTGTGTGTGTGTGTGTGTGTGTGTGTGTGTGCATGCATGAGGAGAATATAAGACAC
>OMLM01004731.1:3551-19906 GCA_900302695.1 Helostoma temminkii
CTAACTTTCTGAAACAAACCAAAGCAAACCACAGCATAAAGCTGGGACTAACTGACTAACTAGTAAACAAAGAAAACCTCAGTTAAACGCTGGAACGAATAAACTAGAAAACACAAAATCACAGCAAAGTGCTGGAGCTAACAAACAAACTGACTATGCTTACTATCACTTACTTTGATAATGATAATACATTGATAATGACAACACAAAACACCTGCTAAAAACACACACCTGAAATCACTCCGGCCAGCCGAGACATGCCCCTGGAAGCGAGTGAAAAAACAAAACAAGGAAACCAAAATACAGAGACTTCCAGGGACACTGCCTCAGCTGGTCGGAGGGGGGAACCGTAACAATTTTCTGATGTTCATGTTATGAACATTATATGTAACATATTACCTGAAAGCTATCAGATGAGTAGTGTAGTAATGGATGGTACATCTGTATAGTACGTAAGTGAAGACACAATAAATAAATGTAGGGAATACTAAAGTAGAAGAACTAAGGAAGTTATAATAGTCAGTGTAGAAATACATGTTTTTCATTGCTTTCACTGTTTTTCCCCTGTGTCCCTCTCCATCATCTTCAGGCCAGTTCCCCAGCACCTTTGTTGAAGAAGTCACCATTCCCAGCACCAAACATGGAGACCAACTTTACGTGTGCATTAGTGATTTCAACTGTGCAGATCCAGGCAACCTGTCTCTGAAGAGAGGTATGGACAAGCTGTGTGCTATTAAATGCATGCATGATTGAAGTATATAACACTACTAGTACTTCAGTCAGTAGTAGATGTTTAGCACACCATACTGGATGGAACCCAAGCCAAGCATTGTGTTTTAAATGGTACCACTGGTACATCTAACAGGTCGTGTTTTCTCACTTAGCTTAACGCTGCTTGTTGATGCCACTGTGCACAGGTAAATTGTTTCATCTTGTCTTGTAGTTGTGTTGTGTTGTGCTGGACCAGATTGACTGTTGCCTTGTTTGCACTGTCACAAATTGCAAACAAACTTAAGTTGCCAGTTTATATTGGCAAAATCAGAGTTTTTGTGCAACCTTCAGTTTTAGTAATACAAAGTGTTATGCCATTTATTACTATGACAAAATAATATATTATTATACATTACAAATATTGATTCATTGTAGTTATGTTGACAGTCTCAGTCTGGACCTGTATTTATCAAACTTTTTGCAATCACAAGAATCCTGATGACAATTAACCTAGGACTGGAAAAACACACCACAGGATAACGTATAGGTCAATTATGGAGCCACCTACTCCTACTGTCTGAGAAGAACTACCACAAAAAAACACAAAAAACAAAAACAGAATGAAAACGATGTGAATCACTTTTGTGTGACACTCTGAGCTCTGTAATTGTAGCAAGTAAAAAAATCTAATGCAGAAATCAATAACACTTTTTAAGTGGAGGCTGTAGGTAATGCAGCAGCGGATAACAGTTACTAAATACACAAAGTGTGTGGGGATCCGACCTGGTTACAAAAAGACATGGGATAGCCGTGACTTTGGTTTCTGTGGAGAAAGCATTTGTTCTTCTTGACTGAGAGATTTATCTCATACAAGATCCGTCCTTAAAGGATACCCTTTTGACTGAAACACAAGTTTTTGTCAAAATGCTGTCCTCTTATGAGCTTGGTTTCATTAAGGGCACAGTATATTTCTCCTCCCACAGAATCTACGCACTGATGTTTGTCATCTATTAACCAGTTGCGACACCACTGGAACTGTTTGTAGTGATAAGAGTAAGAAATGTTGATCCATTGTCGTAAAAGCAGCAACAAAAATGCGCCACACTTAATTTTTTTAGCCAATTACTAATCTAAAACTCTTGATAAATGTACAGTAGGTCCTGGTGCTGAAATTACATGTAATCGGAGGAGTTTTGAATTTTAAACTATTTCTTAGCTTTATAAACGGATTAATCAGTGGATATACTGTATATGTTCTACTGCAATAGTGGATGCATACAAGGCATACAGATTATTTTCTTTCCTTTCTTGATGGGAAATTGTGACTATAGAAACAATATATACATGTTATGAAATCAAAGAAGCAACGCTTACAATTTTCATTTTGGTATTTGTCAACCCATTTATAAAAACCAGGCTGGGCCAAAAACAGAGTACAGTTCTACAACTACTTCCTCAAATGGCCATACAGTTAAAAATCTGAACATCTGAGTAAAATATGAGTATTTTTTGCATTAATGTGAGTAACCAATGAACTGAGTGTACAGTAAACGTGAAGCACCCAAGGTTGATTTCCACACCTCCCACTAGATGTCCCCAGATGCCAGCAAAGACCTGCTGCACATGGACTGTCTTCATTGACTTTTTTTTTCACATTCCTGAAGTTTCAACTATTACATTAGTTGTTGCTAAGTTTTCCTTTTGATTTTTAATTTTAACAAACAAATCTTGATTTACCAAACAAAGTGCTGATGTTTACACTAATACACCACATTGGTAAAACTTTGTTTTTGTCTTTTGTTAACAGAAGTACTAGTTCTAGTTATAGTAGTTAAAGTATTTTGAATAGCCATATTTGAATTGTGCATTAAAAGTTGTTTTTGAAAGAAAGTGTTTTAGCAGAACACATGTAATATTTAAATCATAATTTTGCTTTTTAACAGCTCTAAATATGTCACATATTATTCAAGGATTCATTAAAAAAAAACTTCCTCAATAACAGTATTTCAGTATATTTTTGTATTGACAGGAAACATAAGAAACTGTCCTTACACACTGTGCAAGAGTTTAAATGTTCATTTCCGCTATGATTTTCTCTGGCTACATTGGCAGTATTTCAGTTTTTTTCCAGTCAGACACAATGGGAGGTGGAGCCACAGGTCTTTGGAATGTGACCCCCATGACTTGTGGCTGCCCAATCAACATTCCCATCATCCCTGATTCTCCAGATATATATATACAGCAGTGCTGACCCTAGTCAAGTTTTAAAAATGTAATGTAATATAAAAGGTTATTCAAAATAACACTAAAAGGAACACCTGGTAGCCCCCACACAAGCATGGACTGTTTAATTGTTTCACATGTTGAATCACAATAATGTAATAGAAAAAACAGCACAACAGCTTTTGTCTGCCTTTATTACCTTTGTCCTAAAGCTTTCCCACTTTCTATATATATATGTAATCTTTATATATATAATATCAATACTAAATGCAGTCTCTCTGTATGTCTGTCTAGGTGATGTGGTAGTCAGGGAGGCAGGAGAGTCCATGGACCTTGGGTCCACATGGCTACGAGGCTGTAATGCCTGGGGCATCCGAGGTCTTTTCCCTTCATCGTGTGTGAAGGAGTTGAACCTTTCAGGCCGCTCCAGGCAGCTGTCTGAGCGCTCAGCTCAGGCCCACGCTTCAGAGCTTCCACCCTATGCCCTAGGTCACGCCCGGGCTCTTATGAACCTCCATGCACAGCTCAATGAAGAGCTGGATTTCCGTGAGGGAGACCTGATCATCATCACAGACCTGCCTGAGCCGGGCTGGTTTCAGGGAGAGCTTGAGGGACGAAGGGGCATCTTCCCAGAGGGGTTTGTGGAGCTTCTTGGTCCCCTTCGATCTCCTCAGGAACCTGGGGATTGCCAGTATTTGAACAATGACCCGCAGCAAACTAGCTATGGGGACTCATATGATGCAGGAGAAGGGACTGTAGAGGAATGTGCAGAGGAAGGGGAGGTTTTTCTCAGAGAGGAAGAGGAACACAAGGAGTATATAGCAGAAGAGGAGGAGGATGGCGTCTATGGAGTGGCTCTGTATGAGTTTCGGGCCATGGAGGCAGGCGAGTTGGACTTCAATGTGGGGGATCGTATAAGAGTTATCAGCACTTTGGAGGATGGCTGGCTGGAGGGGGAGCTCCAAGGGCAACGTGGTATCTTTCCTCACCGTTTTGTAAAAATTGAGGGTGAAAGACCGAAAACTGTAGAGGAAACAAATGTTGTTGAACAAGGAGAAAACAAGGAAAATATATGTACTTCTGAATACAGCAAGGATCATTTATGTCCCACTGGGTCAGAGAATGATCCTGAATGGAAGACATATGAGGATCACACTGTGTGGGACCTGGACTACTTTGAGAGGACTGAAGAGCAAAGGGAAAGCAAAATCACTGGAGCTCAAACTAACAACAGATGTCAAAGAGAGGAAGGTAGCAGACCTGACTCTCAGCCACATAGACCTGTTGCACCAGTCCAAAATGGGCCTGCGAGAACCAAATCCACACCACCAGCAAGGCCTAGACTCCCACCTCGGCCTAGCCTGCCTGCACATAGCCATATGCACCGTGGCCCACCTCCTAATACCAGTCATTCTAATGGAAATGGTCGAGCCTTAAAAGGCAAACTAACTCATAGCCAAACCCTCCCTAGCACCCAGTCTAGTTGGTCTAAAGACAGTAGATTATATAAGAGACCACTAGAAGATGGTGCCCCCGCCAGTATCAGAAAGGCTAGTATTGGCCAGGCATTAATAAGCCTTGTTGAAGGCCATAAGCAAAAGAAGGTAACTCGCCATGCCAGTGTCACTGGTGCCGATATTAGGGGTAAAACACAGACACGTTCCCAGCAGACAGTGCGTGGCTCTAATGGGATAATGCCAATCTCCCCCACCGTAGATGCTCTTGTAGACTCTGCCACTGACCTGGAAGCCAAGTTATCCCAGCAGCTTTTTGAATTTGAGAAAAGCTCGACTACTTCGTATAATGATAATAACATTGGTTCTGACCCAAACCAGCAATCCAGTATCTCAAGGCACTTTTCAATTCTGGACTATAGCAATGAACGCGATATCATTCGAGGCTCCTCACATTCGCCTGTGTTGCACCTCTTGCGGTCAAACTCTACCTCTTCCTCACCAGAGAGGCGCAGGACCCTTCGCCCTCCTCCTCCTCGTCCTAGAGCCCGTCGCCCCCCAGCTCCAGCTCCATATAAACCTGCTCGCCCTGCTCCACGTCCCCCTCCTCGTTGCTCCAGACAAAATACTGCTCCTCCAGCTAGCAATCCCCCCACAAGCAGCCATATCTTCTACACCCCTGATGAATCAGCTGCAAACCTCCTCAGCCAAAAAACAGAAGGGCAGACAGATTTTGGTGACCTTGCAGCTGCCCAGGTACATGAAATCCAGTGCCAGCTGGAAGCTGAGAAGGAGCTGGAGAGAGAGATGGAACTGGAGAATGAGAGACAGAGGGAAGAAGAGGAGAGGTACCAGCTCTTGCTCCGGCTCCAAGAGGTGGAGCATGACATGGAGGCATATGCCCACACTGCAGAGGAACTTAGGGCTATGTTGGAGGAAGAGGAGGATGAGACAGCCCGCATGCAAACCATGGAGAATCTGGAGTTTTGCAACTACACGCTGGAGACACTTGCCCTGGAGCAGCAGCAGCTACAAGGTAAGACTGATGGGCACTGGACTGAGAGTGTGAGAAGTACTTTTTTGACTTTATCCCTTTATTTAGAATGTAATACTTTGCAAACATGGCTGGGAGCCTCATTCCTGTAGGCCACCAGAACATTTTGGAGTTTTAAGTCTTTAGGTGGATTTAAAATTGAATGTTCAAGACGAAAAAGGTAACTTAATGAAACTGATGGATAAGATAGAGGAATGTGGGTTAGGTTTCCTTATTTACTCTCCACAATGCCCAGCAGAAGCAGGATTGTGTGTTTAATAATGGGTAATGTGATTCTATTTACTTACTTTGCGTGTATCCTCACACAAAGGAACCTGCTTGTTCTCAGTATAATCTTATTTTAAAAAAATTATAGCAGACAGAAAGAGAATATTTCTGAAGGATTTAGGACACTGATGTTTATTTACAGTTACACTTTGTCAATAATGGCAATCAAAAGGCGATTACAGAATTTGAAAGCAGCCACAGCTCAGGCTATTGTATCCTCACTTTAAGATCATCTCACTAAGATAATCTCATCATTACCTGACCTAATATGCATTGTATTTTAATGTAGTACTTATTTATCTTGTTTCTCATTATATTTCTAAATTAATAAATAAATACTTATGATAATTGTTGCTAAAACTCTCAATAAACCTGCCATTGGATATGAGGATTCAGTGGTAGGTGTGCTTTTGGTATTGGAAATTTTGAACTCATGTTATCGTCATGAATTGGACTGTTCCACAAAGTATTTTGTACTGTTGTGCCACAGCTAGCCTTTGCTAACTGATTCAGATTTGTTCTTGCTATCTCATACTATCTGAGTGTTCAGTGCTTTCTTTGGCAGTCCAGCACTTTTTCACATAGGTACGAGGTACATTCCTGCACATAGTGAGAGGGTAAGCACTTCACATGGGCCTCTGGTCTTTTTTTCCACTCTTTCACTCTCTTAGTCTCACACTCTACCCAAATTTCCTGCCTCTTTCACCTTCCTCATAGTTTCCTTATGCCACACTTCATCCTTTTTCTCCATCATTTGCTCTTTTCCAAAAGGGGTAAGACTGAAGACTGAAGGGTGTGGTTTTTGGATTTTTGCAGACAGATTATGTCCCTCTTTAGACCTAAAGTATGGTTGTGGCAAGCTGTGACATGGCCCATGGCACACTTGTCCACTTTGTTTGGATTCGCTCAGGAGGCCAGGTCCAGTAAAGTGGCAGGTAGGCACCAAGTGACTCAAATTGGACATGGATTTCAGTCAACTGT
Organism: Helostoma temminkii; assembly: GCA_900302695.1. NCBI lineage: Eukaryota > Metazoa > Chordata > Actinopteri > Anabantiformes > Helostomatidae > Helostoma > Helostoma temminkii. The sequence goes on from OMLM01004731.1 coordinate 10,242, forward strand.
ATGTTAGCCTGTTAACCTCGATGACTCTGATTTCTTTTTATAGCAAAATTAGATTCTTACATTGTTTGTGGATGTATTTGGATATTCCTTAATTTTTAAGGTGTTTAATTTGCTGGCCAGCAAACAACACTAATGTCTGATTATTTTATTTAAGTTCTTAAATAGATTTTCTGTTCTGTAATTTTATCCAGGTCACCTACATTTACCTTATTTATTGATTTTGAAAGAATGATCCTTCAGTCCTGGCTGATTTCCTGTACATTGAGAGTTACAGAAATCGTCTCAAAGGTTGTGCAACAAAACATTCGTTATAGGTACCATCATTTTGTGTTCAGGCCAATTTTATTAGTTTGTTTTTTAAAATGCTTCTGTTGAACCACTATTCAAAAGCAATGTCTGATTTTCATTAGTTAATTTTAAGTAAATTGTAAATTAATTTCAGTTTCATGTTATTTCAGTGAACAGAGTTTTTCTTTCTTTAACAATAGGGTACCAAAAAGTCTGTACATACATACTTATCACTGTGTGGCTGCATCTTTAATCTAGTAAAATCAAAATCAATCACTCAATTCATGTCATTTTTATTGACAACAGCCACAGTTGAGGCTATTGTTTTCTTATTCTTTGTTCATTTTACTAACATCATCTCATTTCTACTAGCGAAGTTTTAATTAGTTTTAATTCTTATTGATCGTATTATATTAGTATAGTATTGTAGTATAAACAGTGGTTCTCAACCTCTGGTCCTCGAGGCACAGTGTCCTGCTTGGTTTTCTATGCCTGTCCTACCTACTGCTGATTACCAGGATCAGGTGTGTTCAGCCAGTCAGAAGCTGTAAGCTCAGTGTGCCTTGAGGACCAGGGTTGAGAACCACTGGTATAAAACACCATTAATGAATAAATATCTGTGTTTATTGTTTCTGTTCTTGTTGTTAGATTTAATCTGTCACTCTGCAGTGTTAATGTGAATGAATCCATAATCTATGTGTCAATGCAAGGAATCAGTTCGAGGCCATGAACAGGTTATCTTAGGTACAGGTGACTTCTAGGGTCAAGCAATCACATACAATAGTTTCTGTTTACTCACCAGTCCAGAAATTCTCACACCCTCCCTTCACATGTAATATAATAAGTATGCAATCTAAGTGTTTCTTAGATGTGTATGATATGTTAAATATCCACATATTTCTCAGACACAAAAGTGGGATATGTTAGGAGGATATTAAGTGTCCTCTTGTTTTTCCATTTTAGTGCTTTGCTCACAGAAAGGTGTGTGCATATCCTCTCAGGACCTTTGTTGCAAAAAATGTGTTTGTCATTCTGATACTATGTATCTGTACACACACATGTGCTCACACTCACAGAGGAGTGAGTGTTTTTCCGTTCTTTTGCAGGGTGTGTTCCTGAGTGTGATGTCGGACAGACAATTGGAGCTTATTGTTACAAGGCAGGGAGCTGCCTCTGCTGAGATTGGCTTTACTGTGCAGAGGCTGGTTCACAATCCTCATAAAAACTGAAAGAGATTTAAATACTAAAGATCATAACAGAAATAATTGGTCACATGCATTCAAATTCTTGTGGATTTCTGTGTCTGTGTTTGGTATTCCCATGTAAGGTTATGATTGTTTGTCTTGGTTAGAAAGTGACAGAAGGTAAAAAATAATGTTTTCTAAACAGTGAAACGACCCTCTGTACCTCAGTGAAGAGCCATCACTTGCTCTCTTGTCTTGTTAAAGCTTTATGACCTTCAGCCTCATTTAATTCTCTGAAGCCACTATCAAAATGCTTTACTCAGCTTCTGTATCTCCCACAGCCTGATCCCTTTAACAGTTTTCAGGATGTGTTTTAGCTTCACGTTTCCCTCAGTCAGCCTTACAATGTGGGAGACTTTTATGCTGCAGACAGTTTGATATCTGACCTTATTCCTAGACATCACACCACTTTCTCTATGTGCTGAATGTTGATTGAGCCCTTGATAGCTTCATTTCCATAAGCTAACACAGAGAGGAATGTTGTATTTGACATTCCTACACTTTACGCACATATGCAGACAGAGTTTCGATCGTGTTCTTCTATTCAAAGCTGAGATGTTGAACAGTGATAGTTCAGTCTTGCATAGTAAGAAAACAAGGACCAAGTACATGTTATGTTCTCTGCTCAGTCTTACCTTGTGAAACTGTGTAGCTGTAGTGATTTTATGCTTATGCACTGTAAAAGTAAACATGTTAATGCTTTAAAGTAAGTTTTAATGTAAATTACCTACTTTAAATGTTTGTTAAACTTTAATGGGATTGTGCAAGATTAGATTAGATTAAGATGAAATCATCCGGTAGCAGTGTGTAAATAAGAGCTTCTATTTTATTTTTTTTTATTGTCTAACAAGTTTGTGATCTTTCTGTACTTTGTGTGCAAGCTTGTAATTACATTTGACATTTTTCAATGTCAAATTGGTAGATTGACACTTTTCCACAAGTGTGCGATTGTGTGTATCACGTGTATTTGTGAATGCAGGTCTCTAAACCTGTGTCTTCAGTAGCCGCCTCTTTCATGGAGAGTTAGGGGGAGGGATATATTATACTCCAGCTTTATGAATAGGCCTCAGTTTTTTTTCTCACCCGAAAAGATCTTTGGAGAGTGGGGACAGTTCTCAACAATAGCTCATTGTACACACAAGCTACTTTTTCAGTAGCTACTCACGTGAACTCATTTACTCACTCAACATGTCAAAATCTAATGACTATCCTGTACTTTTGTTTTCCATTTTACTTGTTTTTACTGTCAAACTAAATCACAATACACAATAATTGCTCCTCCCTGAAAGGTCAAAGTCAAACTTCTAGGCTGATATGAGTTTCTTGCTCAGTGCCATAAACAACAAGGCCTTTGGACCAGTGTTTAAATCATGTAAAAAAAATAAGGATGTGAGCTAGAAATGGTTGTATACACATACAAGTTGCATATTTACTTTTGTGACTGCAGCCAGCATTAATGGCCTGGCGAACATACCAGTGAAACCTAGATGAAAGACCAACAACAAGAAAACAGGATGCAAGGAAGGATGGAGAATTGTTATTGGCAGTGGGAAAGAAAACACTTGCTGCCAAAGAATGTCGCCACTTAAAGTCAGATTGTGAAGTTAGTCGTCATCTTCCATCAAACAAAAATCTCCAGACAGACTATTTTCCTGCAAACCAAACAGAGGTAGTAGCCAGTTGAAATAACAGGAGGAGTTGTTGAGCTAATCCTCCACTCATGTGACTTCACTGAATCATTAACCCAAGGAGGCCCCTCCTTCAGTAACTCCACTCCCCCACCTTTCACGATTCGCTGAGATGACTGTGGGGAGGGTATGATTTTGTTAAACAGAAAGCTGGGAGGTGCTTGGGCCAGGCAGTCCTGCTGAGGCAGGGGAGAGGAGACAGAGAAAACAAGTGAGAGAGTTACAGACAATATGCCTGACAGGTGGAGTCTCCCACAGTGCTTTGTTATGGAATGCGGGACTTTGGAAAGAGGGAATAAGCCCCATTGAAAAAGAAACTGTATCAGCACTTGGGTGGCTGGTTTGTACAGCAAGAGCCATGAAGAGCCCGGTGGTTTATGGCAACCCAGTCATGTTTGGTGCAGTGGACTGGAACTATGCAGCTGGCGCCACAGTGAGGAGAGGACAGAGTGTGGAGGAGCTGGGGGATGCCGGCTGGGCGAGGGAGAAGGAAAGAATGTCCCATTTGCAACAGATGCAACAGCTACATCAACTGCAGCTTCAGCAGCAACAGGTTGGATATCCTGGGTATGGAATAGCCGCTCCTGGCCATCCACTTGGACCAGTCAACGTAGCTAGTCCTGGAGACCCACTTCCAGGTCCAGGCCACCCTTTGCCAGTACAAGGTGGCGTGATGGTGCCTGCAGGCGGGCCAGTGCATGTGCCAGCTCCATGGCCAGTACAATGGGGGGACCAAGCCCAGAACAGAATGGGCAATTTCGGCAATCAGCCTAGTTGGGACTATAATGACCAGCACAAGGCAGATGTCAGACAGAAGAGGCCTCAGGGCCAGGATGTTTACTTCCACCCTCGTTCAGAGGATGGTCATCTAGATCTGAGGATATCTGAATGGAAAGGAAAACACTGTTTTTACCAGGGCCCAGAGGAATACAACCAGCAAGACCACAGCAGAGACTCACAGGAAATAGACAATAATGACTACAGAGCTCAGCAGAGGTATGGTAAATTGGAGGAGGACAGAAGAAGAAGGGACGATTGGGTCAGAGAAAGTGGCCATAATTCTGAACAATATAATCGCAGTCGCAGAGACTTTGATGATTACGATAATCAGAACAAATACAAGTGCAGGGATCATTATGACAGAAAGTACGATGACTATAATGATGACAGAAAGCAGCAGTGTTATGATAGCAGGAGAAACCGCAAATATGATTACAGAGAACATGACAGCTACAACAGTGAGTATGAAGACTACTATGACGATAACAATGGCCATGCTCGCAGAGACAAATATAGAGACAAATACAGAGACAGTGATCACTACTATGATCGAGAAAGGGATTATTATGACTCTAAAGAGAGACACCACTGTAGAGAAAAGGAGGAGGACCGCTACTATGATGAGCGAAAACGAAAAGACCCTTATTACGACCGCAGATCAGACGATCGATATGACCGCAGAGAAAATATCAGCAAAGACAGAGATGTACATTATCGAAGGGGTGAGGAGACTTATACCAGGAAAGAAAGGGGCCATGACTCTGAACTGGATGAACACAGTGGTTATAGGGACAGACCCCTCTATAAGAAGTACAACGATAGAGGTGATGACAGGAGAGATGAGCACTATGACCACAGAGAAAGAGACAACTATAGAGCAAGGGAGCGCTACGACTATGAGAATGAAGACCGCTATGAATCCAGAGAAGGAGAACGTTTCCATCATAGGCCCAGAGAAGGATATCGAGACTTGCGTTCAATATCTGTGGATTCGCGGTATGAGGAATACCCCAAGAAGGATCGCAAGACCCACTGTGAGGAATGGGTAGAGGAGCAAAACAAAACGTTGGCACTCAGGGAGATGCACTCCTTTGAGGATCCTGGTGTATACCGGCGCAGTGATGATCAGGAAAGGGGATATGAGTCAAGCAGTGGGAGCATAGGTTCAAAACAGGGTCGCAAGCCTGTTTATGTGGGCTCACTAGACCGCAACAGCTTCTACAGGAAGACCGCTCCAAGTTCCCTGCGAAAGTCCCAGTTTGCCACTACCAGGAGACAAAACAAAGGTAAACACAAGGATATTATCATTTGCAGGAAGGTACTCCACATGCTGTGTTTGCACAGTCTGTGGGATCATTTCTAAATCTCCATGTGGGAGGGTTCACACAACTGTCTGTTCAGCAACAGTAAGATGAAAGGTGCACTTCAACTTTACTGCTTTGGAAGGCAAAAGAGGACACAACATGCTCCTGTTATTCTCAGCCTCTGTAAGAGTTGGTTGTCTTTGGTTTCTCACTTCTTATCAGTTGTGACCTCCAGAGGTTGTTCCTGTAATCAATGCATGGGGCTTTAAAATGCTGACTAGCCAGACTCGCCTCCTGTGTGTGTGTGTTTCTGTGTTGGCGTAAGTATGTGTGTGACAGTATCACCTGTCTCACAGGAAAGTGATCCGTCAGGTATTTTGTAGATGTAAAAGCCTGTTGAACAGGTTTTGTGGGTTTCTTGGTTTTTGTTGTCTCTATCATTTGCCCCTGTAATATTTCCTGTTTGTTGCCATACCTTTCATCACTGATGCTTTGCTCACCCTAAACTAGTATCATCAGTTCTTGCATATCTAAAATGTCTGTGCTTTTATAATCTTAATTGTTTACTTCAGATTGGGATGCTCTTAACACAAACTCTATAAAGAATACTCAATTTTTATAAGTAATGTCTTTACTGTGTACATATACTGTACATATGTGTACATATCAGCCTAAATAAGATAAAAGGTAGATAAAAAGTTATTAAACTTTTGCAGACAGTTACATTAAGTATATTACATAATTTAGCCAAACCACAACTTTGTTTACTTTGTTGAGACGTCCTAACTTGGAGTAAAGTAAAGTAAAAACCTCTTCAAACCATAAAACCCATACTTATCCAAATTCATGTAACTCTCCAAAGCCTATCAAGTGAAGAAATGTCCCTAAAATGCTATTTGTAGTTATTTTAAAGACCATCTTATCAATTATATTGGTCAAAGAAGTCTTTGATTCTTACTTTAAATATGTAATTTGGTCACCTCTCAGAAATATTTATGTTAAATACCCAGCTCTAGTAAAGCCATGTTAGCACATGTCAGTGGGGATGGTCAAATAGTGGACAGAGCGGATAGTTGTGAACATGTTGTAATGCTGATCAAGGTTCACTTGTATATGCTGCTCAACAGATCTAAATGTTGAAAGCAACGGATGCAACTTGTGCGTTAGAATGTGTGAGAGTGTGTCATAGGTAATTGAAGAAAGGGTCAGCACTCTTCTGGTTCACTTCATTGTGTCTGAGGAGAAGCAGGTGGCGCCCCACAACCCTTCCCCCAGTCACCTAGAAACACACACACACACACACAGCCTACCGGCCCCGACAAGTATTAATCCCTAGCGTCAGCATGGTGAGTGGATGGCGGGGGTCTGTCTGGTGCCAGGCGGTGACCAGCACTGGCCTGACTCCTTCACAGCAGGACGAGACTGATACTCTATGTGTGTGCAGAGTGTGTGTGTGTTGCAGAAGCCTTTGTATGCTTATCTGAGAGATGACGGCATTTTTCAAAACACACACATGCACACTTACCGCTGCAGTGTCTTGTCATGTGTTAATCTTGTTAAAGAGTTTCAGCTTGGTCAGGGGTTTGTCCTGAGTAGTGCATTTGATTGCAGGGCTAAAAACATTAGGCCATCTTGTTACAGAGATTATTAGATACATGCACGTCTTTGGCCAAAGCTTTGCGAGATGACATTTCAACATGTACTGTATAAGGACTTTTGTTGAGTTGAGCCCAGCATTACCTATTAGACCTTTCTTTGACCATGAAAAATCAATGGAGCCTAGTAAACAGCAACTGCTAATTAATACATCAGCTGAATGACATGTAGATCTTAGTTATAATTTTTATTTGAACTGTATGTCTGTGCATGTGGTGATGATGCAAGCTCTTGTATTGTACGTTCAGTTGTAAGTACGTATTGTAAGTACGTCCAATAAGTAAGTAAGTATACATGATTTTTGGTTGCAATTTATGGTTGCACTCTGGGTAAACCTTAAAAAACGTCTTCTGCTGTATGGACAGCGCTTAATCTGTGTGTGAGTAATGTGTCGTCATCCAGTTATGATCTGGCAGCGTATGCTTTATTGTCCTCTGTAATCCCCGAATCCCTATTACCCTCGTGTGGAGTAGGGGAGTTAGGAGTTAAGATGTTTTATCTTTCTGCTGGCAAGCAAAACTGTTAGTTGGCAAAAAATCATTTAACTCAATAGTCCAAAGGTCTGCATGAGTCACTGATAGTCACTGAGCGTGCTTTTCTTTTTGTCTTATTCTGAACTCTACTTATTTCTTTTTCTAGCTGGTAATTTAAAACATTTTCAACTCCAGTGCCATTTGTTTCGATTTATTATTAACATTTATTTCCCTAATGATTCTCCATAATAATCATCTTCTTTTTACAAAGTCCAAAAAAATATGTAGATACAGGCATGAAGAAATGATTCAGAGACTGATAACTGTCTGTGTTTTTCCTGGTGTACGAAAAGTCAAATGGTCTTTGACATTGTGGACTTTCCCATTTCCTTTAGGACTAGTATACTCTCAATAAGGCCACAGTAATATGGTTGTCATATTCTTCTCTCTACACTTGTTGCTTGTCAGTGTGGTGTTTTTTGTTGTTGTTGCGATTTACATCCATTAACTCATAGACATCGCTGTTGCATAAAAATGTCTTCTGAAGACCCCACTCTACGTTAGGCACAAGATCCACGAAAGGTGACAGTTGGTGTTACTGTGAACACAGTACGATAAACAAACTTAAACAAATAAACTTGTTTGAATATTAATTTGTGGTAAAGGCAAATTCAGTTCAATATATGATCTGTACAAGCTGTCACAGCAGTTACCAGAGTTGATCTTCGTTATTATGACCAGTTCATTTCTATGTTTGGAAATATAATGATTGTTTTTATGGTTCTGTGTGGTAACATGATAGAAACACTATGAAAAGGGCCACAATACAGCAGAGTTTAGTGCTAGCAGAATCAGTTTATGTATGTTTTGTTTTTATTTGGCTGATTATAGGATAATATACTGTCAACTATATTATAGCTGCAATAGCAAACTAAGTCTGGTTGAACTCATACAAAAGAACAGTGGCACAGAGCAATAGGCAGATGGTTACAGTGATTTATGTTTAACTAATTTCACGGAAATAATGTCAGGTTGTATTTTGAGAAGGAAATATTATTGTTGTGTGATTGTGTAACGTAAGACTCGTTTCTCGTTGTGGGAAAATGTAAAAGACCCAGAGGCAAATCCTTGTCATTACTTGTCCTCTTACAGAAACAGATATAACAGTAATCCTGCAAGTTCAGTCATTTCAAATTCTCAGGGCAGTTTCTCACAGACAGGTTGTTCTCAGGGAACACGATCTCCCCACCCAGAGAAACTGAGATAGTTGTATCGTGTTAATCAGTAGTCTTCAGACTGCGTACACAATAGCCATATAAAGTAATAGTACTAGCAGAAATAGCACTTAAGATTCATGGCCATCAGTATAATCACAGAGGCACCTGTAACACCCTTTAGACTGACTGTCCTCATATTTTCCATTAGCTTGGAAACAGTACAGCTTTTTGGTTGAATAGCCGCTCACTTAATAGCCTGGGTCCTCCTACAGCTCTCGCTGCACATATGCAAAACCTGAGGTCTCTTGAAGTAATTGGATATTGTTCGTGAGTCAAAATAAGAAATTCCAAGGAGGCCTGAAATCCCAGTGTTTGTCCAAATTACCATGCAACGTTGTATTTATTCAGCTCGCTAATGAGACTGTAGCCTTGTGTCCATAATGAACCAAATATGAGTGAGGTGTGGAGAAAATCACATTATGAATACTACATGTATTCTACATGTAGTATGCAACATTCATAATGACATGTGGTTCGAACAGGGGCTGTAATTGCCAGGAAGACCTGACAATGGTCCATAGATGTTGCTGTGAGATTTTTCTAGGAGCTGGAATGTGACCTTTTGACATTTGACCCTAAAAGAGATAAACAGGATGGTTTTCCACTGAATAAACTCCCCTATGTCCATCCTCTAAGTGGCATTGTACATGTACAACAGCTGGTAGTACAACTCTAGACAAAGGGCTGGGGACTTTACCAAATAAAAGCCCATTTGTGTTTATTTGCTTAATTCAAAAAGATGCTCAAAAAGTTAAGATTTTCTTTATTTCTGCTAAGATTTTATTCAGAGTTGAAGTTCAGACCAACCCAAACTGTGTAAAAGGGGTAAAGCTTGATGTCCTTTAAGAGTCTTGCTAATATTTACTTTGCCTGAGCTGATATTGTTTTTTGTGCCAGTTAAAAAAACGTCCTAGATTTTTTTAATGTACCCGATGTTGATTGCAAGTTGTGGCTT
>OMLM01004731.1:19926-53840 GCA_900302695.1 Helostoma temminkii
GCAAGTTGTGGCTCGTTAAAGGTCATTAGGTAAATACTGTTGATAGTGTTGGCATTTCCCAGAGACTGGGAGCTTGTTTAAACTTATTCTCAAGCTTGTTTGAACTTATTTTCAAATTGCTTTCCAACTGAGCACACACACATTCACACACAGAGTTGCCAGTGTGATAATTTCAGCAAAGCCTCTCCCTGCTCTCCAAAACTCAACTTGATATAGAGAGGGGGCCCCCCACTATTTTTGTTGCCATGGTGACTGTGCTTTCTGCTGTGAACTTCGCGCAGAACACACACACACACACACACACACACACACACAGCACTGATTGTGTCTGACCCGAGTGTCCTCTATGCAGGACAAACTTTTACGTGGCTAGTAGTGTGGCATGCTGACTGCAGAACATGAAATCAGTGAGGTATTACTTGAAAACTGGTTTTGGTGCAGCTGTGTGGACAGTTTTTTTTTGTTTGTTTATTTTTTTAAAAAGTGCAAGTGAATTTGTGGGGTGAGTTGAGGTTGAAACCGTATCTTTATTTACTCATCCTCCTCAGCAAAACCCTCAGTGAGTGGTGTTATAGAACAGGAGTTCTCAATCTTGTTGCTCAAAGACCACTGACCTACTTGTTTTCAAGCTATCCTTGCCCCCTGATTACCAGGTGTGTGCAGTCAATCAGTAGCTGGTAGATACTAATTCATTTTGTCTTCCCCCACTACACCCTCATCTGAAATGGTATCTTCCAGCTTCTGATTGACTGAACACACCTGATCCAGGTAATCAGTTGTGGTAGTGCAGGGATAGTTGGAAAACAAGCAGGGCAGGGGTCTTTGAGGACCAGGATTGAAAGTGCCTGCTGTATCCAAAATGAGACAATTTAGCATAACAGCTCCAAAAGATTCTCTCCAATTGTAAAGCAGCATTAAATGAAGAAAATGTGAGCAGATCAGATAAACACTCTTTGATTTTCCACTGTTAAAAGGTCAGTCAAGTGAAGATACAGGCTTGTATAGCAGATCAGGCTTTGATTACGCAGAGATAAAATAATGTGTTCATATTATGCTGACAGTACACAAATAAATGAGGGTATTGTTGAATACTAAACACTGTACTATGATGATTATTATGAACTGTATTGCGTATTTGAGACATGCATTTTAAAGCAGGGCACATGTTCTGTGTTAGCCATGGGAAACTAACCAAGTCCAGCTCAGAGTTTTATTGTCTGCAGGAGTATTCGTCCTCCCTGGTGAGTGGGGGTGTCTGACAGTGTGTGCGTGTAGTCATGGCGGGTTCCCAGCCATTCTCATGGTAATTGCAGCTCTGGAATGGAGTTTTAGGATGTACAGTTCTCTACATGGCTCAGGAGCTGGACTTAAACTTGATAACCTAGAATGGCCCTAGGATGTCTGCTGTTGTTGTTTGAGCCAATATGTGTGCAGTGGTGCAGGATGCTTGTTTTTAAGCGGTTTGAAGAAAGTTGTGAGCAGCAGGTAGGTGAAGCCTTCTTCTCCTCCCACTTAGTTCTCCTTCCCTGTCTACAAGGCAGTGAAAATATGAGAGTGCACAAGGTTTTAGGGAATTTATTTCAGATATTTAATAGGAAATAGTTTATAAAAGGCTTTAAATTAGTAAAATAGTCCATAATAGTAAATGTGGTTGGTTTATTTGTTTTTTCAGTGTTTTTTAAATGTCTGAGGTTAGTCACATTTAAAGAATTATTTTTATTATTACAACATACTGCTTACACACAACAGTGAGCTATAATTGTATTTTTTTTTAAACGCTTGATGATGCTTCTAATGTATCACTGACTCTGACTGAAGTAATGCTGGCCTGTAGATAGAAGGTGGAGACGATGGCTGGTTGACGTCATTTTATGCTGCTATTGTGTACACTCCCTGTTATGGCAGACCCAGAAATTCTGTGAGTGGCTGTGTATTTTTAACGTAGTGTTGTGTTTGCGTTCACAATGATTCATGGTGTGTAGCAATAGGAATCAAGAACTGGTTTCAACTGGAAACCCTTTTGTAAATTTCTGAGAAGTGTTTGAGCACCTGTTATAAGAAACGGGGTTATTGTGAATCTTCAAAACTTGGAAGTGATCTAAAATGAGCTTTTTCCAGGTTTCACTCTTCAAATACGTACAGATGATTTAGTGAACCTGCTTTTTGGAACAAACCTTTCTCTACACTGAACAAGAGATTCCACCTGTTTGAGCAGTTTGTTTCACAAAATGTTCTTTAAAAAAGACAAGTGGTGTATTTTGTGGATTTTTTTCCCACTTTATTCTCAGAATAATCTTGGAATTTCATTACTTTTTATAGAGTGGCACTAAAACGCTATTGTACGGGCTCAACTGATTGACTTATGACCATATAACCCTGTCAATTTCAAGAGATTCCAAAGGTGGCCTTTGTTTTATTTTCCGATCTGTCTAATATTGTGTAACCATGTCAGCCTTGCCTGCTGTACAGTTGTGGCTCCTTGTTGAGTTGATCATACAAAAACAAATCACTTCTATGGCGCAAAGTTTCTTTACGTACGTGTTTCAATAAACAACTATGCTGTTGTACATAGAAACAAGGCCTCACGTGATATACTGTACATATCCAGATCTATTCAGACATGTTTTTCTCCCTTTGATTGTGTTCTGAAAATGTTGATATAGATTTTGTTTTAAATGCTGTGGTCTTTGGCACAGTAGTTCCACCATTTGTCATCTCATTGGGGGTTTGGACTGACAATTAGCAGTGTTTACAGCCAGACCACAGTTGCAGCTGTTTGAATCCAAATGACAGTTTTTAATGGGAAACTTGGCCAAAGTCAACTCTGACTGTAAAATTAAACAAAAGTAGTATCTGTATTGTAAATAACAATTCAGAGAAGACTTTATTTTCTTTGTAGGATACACACAAACATTTTTAGGAAACCTTTGTTGGTTAAATTTGCAGACTTAATCCAATAATGAGGTTATTGTATGTATTGAGTGATAAGTGTGTCAGATTGCTGGCATCCATTCACAGGTGTGTGATTCACTAGAAACTGAGTGATTATTAGAAGGGCGTTTCCTGTTGGCTTGTTGCTGACTGAGCGACACAAGGCAATCCTGTTCCAATCTCTGGTAGTCCAATGTTACACCTAATTTTACTATGGGAATGCGATCATGTCGTGTATTTCTTTCATATTTAGTAGTCACATAGAAAACACTTTATGCATGGGAATAAATTGCCCATTACTAATGAATAGCAGTCCTGCCGTACATACATTAGATTTTAATTAATGACGAGAATTGTAACAGTTTTGAGCCTGTTGTTGTCTCTGTGTTTGTGCAGTCATGCCAACAAATGTGCCTGTGGCCTCTCTCCTGTGATAATTCACAGGAACAAAGAAAAGTGGAATTACATAGAAGTGGGTCAAAATCAGCTTCACAGGTTGGTTTAGATGGAAATGGCTTTGAATTTAACCATGTGAAGTGGAGCACGTAATGTTTTTGTGTGTTTGCAAAGGATCAAACATGGGAAAGAAACGTGATTCCAATTAAATTCATAGGCTGTTTTTTTTGGTTTCTCTTTACATTGTTGCTACACTGAGCAACAATAACATTAAGTAAACATTAAATCCAATGTTGTGGTGGGTGGGGCACTCTGCAGCTACACAGCCTGAAATACACCATGCTGTGATGCACTATGTGCTCTAACACCTGTCAGTCATTGCCAGCTTTAAACTTTTCACTTGCTGATCTGTGCCCAGCACAACATTAAAGCCAGCAGCTGGTGTTGGTGTTAGTGCTGACTGGTAAACATGAATGTTAACTCAGTAGTGAACTCTTTTCTCATCAGCGTTGGCAGAGTAGCAGTGATGGGTACAGAAGGGAGATGTGGTGCAACAGATGAGAAAAGCTCCTTTCAGTCGAGCTTTAGCCAAGTCACGTGAAGAGAGAGGGAGAGCGAGGAATGAGGTCAGACTGGGAGAGAGACAAAAGGCAGGTGGCGAAGGATCATCCAATCAGACTTCTGTCCACATAATAAAATACGTGGATTTAAAAAAAAAAGAAATAAAAATTCTTATGCAAAGTTTTGCAAGATCTGAACTCTTACAGAATATTCTCCTTATCAGTTCTGTATGTATTGTATATGAATAGTTGGGTGTGCTATCTTTTAAAATCTCGTAACTTCTTTTGTGTGATGTACACAATACTAGCAATATTGTAATAATCTGACTCTGTGTGTGCGTGAGAGATGCAAGAGCAAATTCCTGCATGGGATAACATGGGGTTAAGTAGAGCCAACTTCATTAGCTTCTGATAGCATCTGTTTGAGGAGTAAGGGTTACATCTTCCTCACCCATCAGTAAACACTTTCTGAATCTTTTTCCTCCCATTGCTGCAGTGGTTCCACAAATAAATCTCTGAAGGGGAACCACTGCAGCAAAATCTCAAATGAGCTCATTCTGTATTTTAAACTAACACTCAGACATATTGTCAGTGTGATTTTTGTGCAGGTGTTTTTTCTGTCACTATACAGTACCTGTTGTGTCTCACAATCAGCTCAAGCTATTGTACCCACATTATTTAAACATAAAGTCATGCACTGTTTCTGATATATTTGTACTTGTGTACTTCCATCTTTTGCTAATTACTTTCTACCCCACTACGCTGCAAAGAGAAATATTATACTGTTTTATATATAAAACATGCTGAATACAGAACAGAGGAACACAGAAACATCAGCAACAATTATTTCTTAAAAATGTGCAGTATCCAGTATTTTTATCACTCTCTAGTGTTATCTGTCTTCTGTCACCCCCTCTCTGCCTCTTCTTCAGTGTCTGCCTGGTCCCTGAGAGCCTATATGTCTGTAGTTGCTGTCACAGGCCATTGTACCACACACAAAGAGCCTGGGTCCACCCCAGTTTTGAATCCATTCATAAAAAGCACTGGTGCGTGAACCAGGCTCTCCCTCCAGTCCCAGGCACCCCCAGAGATCAGCCCTCTGCGAGTGATAGCAGAGACATTGATCAAAAGCTAGCCAGACATGACAAAGAGTGGATCGGGTGGGTGGGCAGTAGTATGTTTGCTTCCAATGAATAAGAACATAGGCTGGGAAACTTTTTTGTCTGTGCGCTTTCCCTTTTTTAGGGTTTGTCGTCTGTAGAATAACCCCTTTGTGATTTTTTTTTTTTAGTACAACATGCTTTGTGTTTGTGCTAATTTCAATGTGCAGAAACATTTATTTGAACAAATGGCCACATTTGTCTTAAATCTTTTTTTATTCAAGAATATGGTTTTGCGTTTTATAGTCCTTCATAGTACAGAAGTAGCTGTAAGATTAAGCACTGATGGAAAACATTTTTAACATTTAAAATGAAGCTAAATTAAATGCATTTTAATCAATTTATACTTCATTATCATCTTTCAGAGATTACCTTGCTGTCGTCTCAGCCCAAACCCCTGGACTCCACCCCAACCTCTGACTCGACCCCTGCAGCTGGTACGGGCACTGAGGTGAGGATGCTGGAGAAGAGGTCAAAGGTTATCGAGGAGCTACTGCAGACTGAGAAGGACTACGTCAAAGACCTGCAGATGTGTGTGGAGGAGATCATTGAGCCACTGCAGAAAAAGCAGGTAGGGATTTTAGAGACACTGAAGAATGCCATAAAATATGGACTGTTTCAGTTATTTTACCTCATTTAATTTTCATAAATTCGGATCTATGGACTAAAATTTTAGGTACCTTTAAACATTATTGAGTTAGAACAGAATCTGGGCACCTATTTTTTTAAGTCTTCTCTGTTTTCATGGAACATACATACTGCTATCAAGTTGATCAGATACCTGGATAAGGTTTTCACATACCACAGTATCATCTCTCTGAGTACTCCAGCTAGTTTCACTGGTTTTAACTGTGCTAATTATAGCTTAACAGCGCTTCAGAATCAACACATGTTGTTTATGGCACTAAACTTAACCATCCTCCACAAAGCTATCGTAGTACATCAGTGTGTATCTGATTATACTCAGTTCTCAATGTTTGTCAGTTAAAAGCCCTGAGGAACTGATATTGCTGTTTTTAAAATGTTTTATCTGTCTTTCCTAAAGGTGAAGAATGTGGATTTCGATGGGCTTTTTGGCAACATCAGCTCTGTGATTGACTTGTCACAGCGCCTGTTAGAAACACTGCAGGAGGAAGACTGCATTGGTAAGAAGCCGGTGTTTCAAAGATACAAATCCTGATTTACCATTAATATACAATATGCGCTGTACCTTTGTTTTAACCATAAGCTGTCACCTTATCACATTTTAGTGAGTAAGAGTTTGAACATATTTTGAAGCAGGCATAATACCTGAACTGAATGACAGTAATGTAAAGCAATGTTTCATTTAGTGATGTAGTAGAGTAGAAGTAGAAAGTCTTTAGCACAGAGGCATTTTTATTCACTGAGTTCTTGGGTAATGATCCCAAACAGTTCACATTTCTGACTGTCCCAACTGACCTAACTTTAGTGTCTTTTAAATGAACAAAGGGCCATGTGTTTCTGTACCTTGTGCTCCCAGGAAAGGTATTTCTAGACTTCAAAAGTGAGCTGGAGGAGGTGTACAAGATCTACTGCCAGAACCATGATGATGCCATCTCTATGCTGGAGACGTACGAGAAAGATGAAAACATCCAGCGCCACGTGTTGGAGTGTCTGGAGAGACTGAGGTGGGTCACCGTGCGGAGAATAAACATTAGCATTAAAAGCAAATCATTTGCGTTTGGCATGCGAGTGGGCGAAAATGTGCACGTTCATGTGTGTTTAAGCATGAAAAACAAAGGAAGAGTGGCCACTAATACAAATATACAGTTTATGCTAAACATTAACTTTATAAAGATGCTGATTATTTGTTTGTAGAGTTCAATGAAAGTGAAATATTAATATATATCACATGAAACCTATAAAAACCATAATTAGGTCAGTACACTTTGGACTTCAGTGCTAGTATAAAAATTTAGTTTTTCAGGTGTGACAGTTTACCTTAAGTCATGTTGTTGTCAGCTCATATTCACGCGGAATATATATCTGCAGGATTTTAGTATTTTTGTAAAGATAAGATTATTCCTGCTGTTGACATGCTCCATCTTAAAGCTTCTGTGTAGCTCTGAGTAATGTGAAGCAGTCAAAGAATGTGCCTTACCTGGTTTCACCATCAGTGACTCAAACACTGAAGGTGACACTGGTGTGTTTTGTTAAATATAGTCACCAGTGATTTATGAAGAAACACAGGTTTAGACCGGAAGCTTGAGAGAAAAAAATGTGGCGGTTCGAGAACAGATATGCGGGAACAAAAGGAAAAATGGACGGCTCATAGTGCACTTGCTGACAATGCCTGGCTGCTTGTAGTTAAATGAGTACGTTAAATGTCATTTTATAACTTCATTTAACTTTAGTTAGCGGTCTTGGACAACTGTATACAGTAATAATGGTGTGTGCTGGCACCTCTCAACACACTTGAACTTTGTTCAGGTTTAACTAAGAATTCACCATAACAACCAATCACTGTGACTGTTTATTGACTTTGCAAGGTTAAAGTGAACGTCTGTGGATTAAGTTAAACAGGGAAACACTTCCTGGATAATTTTTAACTACTATACAGTTTTGGACTTCGATGTTTTCGTCTGGTCAAAAGTTTATAAATCCTTGTTATCTTTCTGTCTTGTTTCCATCCTTTCCTTCAACAGGGCCATGTATCGAGAGTGGTAAGTCTCCAGATTGTCCGGCATGACAATCACTTTGACTGCATGCTTCGCTCACTAACCCTCCTGAAAATGACCTCTGTGTGTGTGTTTTCATCATGTGTGACAACCAAAAATCTGTGCGTGCTCTGTGTGTGGAAGACTTTAAAACATCTGTGCTGGTCTTGCAAGGCAATTTTACTTTCTTTTTTTTTCTGGATTGAGATGGTCTCATCTACAGGATATTTTACTGTTTGTGTTTGCATGTGCATGTGTACAGTGTGTTGTATACCAGAGTTGGGAAGAGAAGTATTCAACATGCCCATGACCCCTCTTCTTCCCATCTTGTATGGTTGAGCAAAAATGTTAATCCAGCACACCTAATGTAATCTTCTGGACTAAAATAGTACAGCAGCATATACATTGGTAACCAAAATTCCACTTCTGTCTACATGAACATGTGCAAGTGCAAGTGTTCTTCTCTACCAACTAAGCAGACTATGTGCATTTTACTGTTTAGAAGTGGAATATTATTCCTTTAATTGGCAAACAACATCCTGTATTTGTCAGAAATTATTTAGCTTGTTAATACAATTCTGATAGCAATGAAAATGAATTGCTTAAATTAATTCACTCTTAAGCTTGAGCTGTCTGAGCTGTCTGTCCTCTAGATTACATTAAAACTAAGAAAATCTATATTGTTGTTTTTAAATAGCTTTTTCTTCCCTGTTCTTTTGTCTCCCAAAATCTGTATTGTTCATCATCGTAGTATACAGTTTGTACGTTATATTTGATGATGATTACATATCATTGGATCATACTATCCACATGATACTGAGACATGTCCTACATGAACATGGGAAGAAACATGAGTCAGTAGCCGTGACTGTGACTGTAATTCTGGTGTTTGTGTGATTTGTGACTCAGGTTTCGCAAATTCACATTTACCTCTCACTTACCTCTTACTGTCTGCCATTTCTGCCTCTTTCTCAGGGGTAAAACAAATTACATCAACCTTGGCTCTTTCCTCATCAAGCCAGTGCAGCGTGTGATGCGCTACCCACTTCTACTGATGGAGCTGCTGGGGGCCACACCAGAGAGCCACCACGATCGGTCTCAGCTGACTCAGGCTGTTCAGGCTGTCAAGGAGATCAATGTAAACATCAATGAGTACAAGCGAAGAAAAGACCTTGGTAAAACCCCTCACAAACCTCTGTATTATTGCAAAATGTGTAATCCTGCATCATGTTGTAATTGTTTTTTGCTACAAAGACTGGGTTTCCTGTCTCAAGTTTTCCATCTGCTGTCCACAGTGATGAAGTACAGGAAGGGAGATGAGAATACATTCATTGACAAGATCTCCAAGCTGAGCATGCACTCCATTATCAAAAAGTCAAACCGAGTCAGCAGCCACCTCAAACATCTCACAGGAATTTCACCCCAGGTACGGTACATTACTACTGCTACTAATTAGGTGCTAAACTTAAATTCACATTAATGTTGTGTTGTGAATGAAACTATGTCGGCTCTAACATATGTCTGTTTTTTTTTCCAGATTAAAGATGAAGCATTTGATGAGACTGAGAAAAAGTTCAGGCTACAGGAGAGACTCATCAAGTCTTTCATCAGGGACATTTCCTTGTACCTGCAGCATATCAGGGTGAGGTTACCATAGTCACAGAAAAACTTACAAGTCAGCATCTTCCTTTTTTCAAACAGACACAACCTGAAAGTAGAAAAAGTTGTTTTAGTATTACCAAAAGTGTTTCCCCAGTTACATGGATGTGAATTTTTAAGCATAGTACTGATGTTAACAAGGGCCTGTGCCCATGCTACATGCAAGAGCAAAACATTCATAAATTCTGATAAACATAATGAATTTGTTTAGAAATATTTAAATGGCTTTATTTGTAATTTTTTTTGTAGTATAGTATTATTGAGCTTGAATTAGTCAAATAAATCTTTTCAGGAATCGGCATCTGTGAAGGTGTTGGCAGCCATTAGCTTCTGTGACATCTACACAGAGCGCAGTTTGCCAGACACCGAGCGCTTCCAGAGAGCTCATCGCTGCATCAGTGACAAAGAGTTTACGCAATTTGTAAGTTTAAATCTTCATTTTTTTGTCATTTAGATACTGTAAAAATGCATTGGGAATGACCTCTGATCACATCACATTGTGTTTCAACCCCCTTAACTCTTCTCCTGAGCAGAAGGAGCGCACAGAGGCCTTGGTCATTAACCCGCTCAACCAGCTGCTCGCCATGTTTGCTGGACCACACAAACTCATCCAAAAGCGCTTTGACAAGCTGCTGGACTATGATAACTGCAAGGAGCGAGCTGAGCGCTTCAAGGACCGGCGTATCCAGGATGAGCTGCAGGTGGCACGTAACAACTATGAGGCTCTCAACGCCCAACTTCTGGATGAGCTCCCCAAGTTCCACAGTTCAGCAGGGGAGCTGTTTACAGGCTGTGTGAGGGCCTTTGCTCAAGCTCAGAAAGACTTTATGAAGACTACGCTGGGAGAGTTAAAGCCCCTCTTACATGCTGTGAGTGTTTGCAGGAATTTCAGGGGCTGTGGATGACTAGAATCTGACATTATGTTTCATGACTATTTGGGGAGAAAATACACGAAAAAAAGCTCAACTCCATTCCTGTTAATTCTGATCCTTTTCTTTATCCAAATGTACAGTTTTCAAACAGAGTTGCTACAGAGAGCAACCTGATTGCACAGTTCCAAGAAGAGCATAGTCGAGTTCTCCAACTTCTGCAGGGCTTCAGTTTTTTCCCAGACGACCTGCCTCCAGCCACCTCTACAAAAAAGCCCTTCGAGAGGAAGACTCTGGAGAGGCAGGCAGCTAAAAGACCACAGCAGGGACCTGTAAGTTCAACTTTCTCACGTTTCTAATACATCATATTTAACAAAAATGGATGACAAGTTAATCATGAGTCCTGTGCAAATACACTTTCCAGCCAAATTGCCCCACGCAGACAAATGAGCACCGCGCAGCACTTATGGTACAATATGGCCCTGAGAAGCTTTTCCAAGCTGAGAGGAACTTTAATGCTGCCCAAGATCTGGATGTCTCTATAATGGAGGGAGAACTTGTGGGTGTAATCAAGCAGCAGGACCCCATGGGTAGCCACAACCGCTGGCTGATTGATAATGGAGGTAGGTAATTTGTATTGTATTTTTTTTTCATCATTGAGAAGAAAGGGGCAAAAAAATCTTATTTCCATGCCTTCCCTTATCTTTGTTTTGCAGTGACCAAGGGCTTTGTGTACAGCTCATTCCTCAAACCCTACAACCCACGTAGGAGCCAGTCAGATGTGTCAATTGAGAGCCAGTCTTCGAATGAGTCAGGCTATGGAGGCTCCTCCCCTGTTTTCTCTCGCCAGAACAGCAACAGCACACTGACTTTTAACCAGGAAACTGCCACAGTCAGCTTTTCCACATCGCAGCCCCAGAGTCAGTCATCGCCACACCCGTCACTGGAATCCACCTCCTCTCAAAGGAGTCACCACAGAGATGCACCCATTTCTGAGTCTGCTTGTCAAAGCAACTCCGTAAACTCATTGTCTCAAAATCCCTCGAATCGAAGGGAACTTTCAGATCAAACACACGAAAATTCACCAAGTCACAGAGAAGCAGAGCCTTCATACCGGCACTCAGGCAGTCAAAGAGACTCATATGATACGAGTTATGCAAGTTCGAGCAGCTACAGGGAGACGTCAGACCTCTCGGAGACAGACTCTTCTTCTTCACATAGGAACAATCGTGCACAGCGTTATGGACACACAACCAAATCCTATAATTCGTATCAGAGGAGAAATGGAGATAGTGGTGGCCAGAAGAAGTCTTCTCACCCTAGAGAAGAATACATTGAGCCGGAGCCAGAACCAGAGAGTGAATTAGACGGACATCAGGTGAGATTTTGTTTTATTGGTGTGATGTATTTTGTGTAAACTGTTTAAAGTACTCTGATGGCATTTCAAATATTTGTAGAGGAATTAAACAATCCTAATAAAAATTGTTACACAGACACAAATTGCTGTCTTCCACAGTTGCTCATATTGACACCAACTCCAAACTGTAGTGACTGTAAAGATGATTTTTCTTATTGTTTCTTTAAAGTTCGGTGTAACTATTCTGATCACGCTTGTTTCAACCAGCATCAGGCAACTGTTTTCAATGAGAAAGCTCCGATAAACCTTAAGTGCTGATCATCTCCCTGCAAGAAATGACAAGCAGTCAAAGTTTGCCACTAATCTGTGGACATAGTGTCGCATTCATTAGCTAAAGTGACAGGTACTCTTCTCGGGAGCTAGCGGGAACAGAGCTAAATGGAGAGCAAGTGATGGATATAACTTTACTGCGAGAAACAATAAATAAATACTGACGTAGTTCTGCGTCTACTGAATGTGTAAATATGCAGCTTCTTATTGCTATCACTAATGTCACCTTTTCTGCTTCACCAAGCAGAAGAAATATGGTTTAAAGCAAAGTAAGAATGACTTTGACTGTTTTTATGTTTTTCAGATTTACTATGCGCTCTACTCCTTCAATGCCCGTTGTGCCAATGAACTGAGCATCTCAGCCAATCAGCAAATACGGATACTGGAGTTCCAGGACAGGAACGGCAACAGCGAATGGTGGCTGGGCGAGGCAGAAGGCCGACAGGGCTATGTGCCTTCCAACTACATCCGCAAATCAGAATATACATGATCGAGTTTTATGTGGTGGTTGAAAGCTGAGACTGTGCTTGGACCTTATGACCAGGTCGAGTCTGCGAGCAGACGGAACAAAAACGAACGAATATGGACACACAGTGACTTTTTTTTTTTTACTGTTTTCATGGAGTTTGATAGTGAGGATTGACTGCTCCTGACTCTGCTCCTGAAAGTTAGCATTATATGCCTATTTATAGCCTTTTAATATTATTTTTACTGGAAACTCCACCCTGCCGCCTCTTACTTTCAGTGAAAAGCCAGTGAATTGCCATATTTTCTGGGGCTGAAGACAATGAATTGTATTTTTAAGAAAACAATCTTAAAGGTTAGCACATTGGGAGATTGCAATGGAAATGTGAAGGTATTATGTTTAGAACACTTCATGTAGAAGTGTCTCAAGAAATTCAGACTGACCTAAACACTGAGTTAATGGCCTTTTTTTTCTGCACATGGTTTATTACGCCACTGGAATTATGCATGGACATTACATCAAATGCATTAATACCATCCTGTTCAACAATCAAAGTTTAAGGCACTTATGATTTTCCACTGGTTGCAAGTTTGTAGTGTTTGTGGAGCCATCGACATGAATTTGTATTGTATGAAATTAATATTTGAATTAAGATCAAGGACAAAGTTGAATGGCATATGACATATTGTTTACAAGCACTCCCCTTGAACTTTTGGTCAGTAACCTGAATGCATCTTCTAATTGGTTTGGTACTGTGTAAACAGATCATAACTCATTTTACCTAAGAGGATGTTAAAGAAAGGTTGTGGTCTGACCTTAACTTTGATTGCTCCACATACTCCATGTACATTATTTGTAGTGCTGTACATTGAGAATATCCTATTGCATCCACTTGAAAGTGATCACTGTTTGAATAAAAAACAGCTCAGCTGACAAGTTTTCAACAGTGTGTGAAATTTGCTTGTTTTTGGAAAAATATATTTTCAAGACCACTTATTTGTATTAAGTAATATTTGTGATGCTATTGATAGTACAGTTCTGTGAAAAAGTATGTTGCCTCGTTATTTTTGCATATTTGTCACACAAAGAAATTTTAGTATTACACAAAGAAAAAATATTTTTATATGATGATTTTATGTATTAAGGGAAAAAAACTTGCCAAACATTCCTGGCCCTACAGTGAGGGGAAAAATATTTGATCCCCTGCTGATTTTGTATGTTTGCCCATTGACAAAGAAATGATCAGTTTATTTTACAGAATAGCAACAAAAAAAGCAGATGCATTTTTAAAATGTTATAAATTAATTAGTTTTTTGTAATATGTGAGATGAGCCTCTGCGTTCTTTTCGGTCAGCAGTGGTTTTCGCCTTGGAACTTTCCCATAGATGCCAATTTTGCCCAGTCTCTTTCTTATTAAATGAGGCAAGATGTTGTTCTGGGGTCTTTTATGACCTCCTGGATGAGTTGTTGTCGTGCAAGTAATTTTGGTTGGCTGGCCGCTTCTGGGAAGGTTTAGCAATGTTCCAAGTTTTCTCAATTTGTGGATAATGGTTCTTAACATGGTTCGCTGAAGTCCCAAAGCCTTAGAAATGGCTTTGGAACTGTTTCCAGATGGATTCAAGTTTCTTCTTAATAAATAAAATCATTTAAGCAGCATGTTGTATTTACCTAGATTATCTTTGTGTAATGCTGACATTTTTTTAAGATCTGAATCTTTTTAAGTGTGACAAAAAAAACAAACAGGAAGGTGGCACTGCTTATCTATGATAATTCTACATTATAGTGCAATGTCAAAAAAAAAATTTGTTTCACTTAATATTATGTTCCACACAATCCAAAAGAAAGTATGTATATATATTAATGCAATTAGTCTTAAGAACCAGAGGTGAGTGAATTTTTTTTTTATATTTGAATTTTACTATATTATCAGTGTTTTTCTGACAACACATTAAATGTGGTGTAGTGGTTTGCACTGCCAGGTGACTTTCAGTGTGGAGTTTGCATGTTCTTCCTGTGTCTGTATGGGTTTTCTACAAGTACAGTCCAAAGACATGCATTTAGGTTAATTGGTGACTCTCAATTGCCCATATCTGTAAATGGTTGTTGTCTCTATATATCAGGCCTGTGATAGACTGGCCATCTGTCCAGAGTGTATCCCGCTTCTCATTCAATGACAGCAGGGGTTGGCTCCAGCACGCCAGCAATCCTGAACAGGAAAAGCAGTTACGATAATGGCTGGAGGGATGTTTTCATGCTTTGAAATCCGTTTATGGAAAAGCCAAGGGTGCTCTGTGCCGGGACTCTGCAGATGGAAGCATTGACTTCTGTGTGTTGTTTATAAATTAGATGAGCACTCTAACTGTGCAAGGTGACCTAAATGCCTCTTTGGTGTGTGGCACATCAGTGGAAAGCAAAAGCTGTGGTCAGAAGAACCCTGCTGATACACTGTTCTGAGAAATCCTTCTTACTTTGTGTAGAAAAAAGATGTCAGCTTAGTTTGCTTTGAAAAAACAGTTTATTTTATCAGCGATAAAACCAAGCAATTACTCCCAGTCCAGCTTTGAGTTAAAAGAGGGACAGTTATAAACTCACAAAGCTGAACCTGTCAGACAAAAAGGAGATTACACATTATTTGGTAGATTTGTACTTCTTTCTCACTGAGCCTAGCTCAAAGTGCGCTGTAGTATCAGACCTCACTATCAGAATACTGCATGTTTTGCGTGGCTACAAAAAATTTTTGTTTGTGCCTCGTGTATTTGAATTTGCATAACAAAGTATGTTCTTCACTAAAATTTTTAAAAATCCTCTGTAGTGCTGACCGTATTGAAATCTGTGGTTCAGCTCCCTGTCATCTGAACACACTCAATCTCAATATACAAAAGCAAAATGCTAAAATGTCCATCTGGCATTCCACACAGTACCACTTTTGCTTGTGAAACAACCTGAATTCAAACTATTCTCGACGTGCTTGCTCGTACTGGTTTTAAACACAAACCCTCACCAAAACACAACCTCAACCTTGCCTTCAATCTTAACACAAAGTTCTTTTTTTTCCTGAATTCCCTCTTGTTCACATACATTGACAATATTATTAACAACATGACAAGGCCCGTCCTGATTCAACATACTTAACCCACTTCTCAATCACTTAAACTAGATTTTACAGTTCAGCGTTGCACCTGCAGTAGCTCTGTTTTACATTGATGTGGCATTTCATGTTATCACAAAGTCACAATGTCATGTTATCATTTTATCAAAATAGATACCAAAAACACCACCTGGAAAGTATTGTAATCCACCCACTAAGAGTTCACATCACTTTCTAAAAGTGGGAACTCTTTCTACAAACTATAATCTATACAAACTCCTCTTATTTACGCTTGTTCTATTGCAGCAGCTTTACTAGACGTGGACATCCTGACTGTGTTCTGAAGACCGGCTGATGAAGAAGACGAGGTAGTGCTGGACTTCTTCTCCATGGATCTGAATGAGGTTGTAGTGGTGGTGGACTTTTTCTGAACTGTCTGGATGGTCTTCTTCCTCTTGACTTGCAGCACCTCCATGGCGTCCATGTTAACACCTTGTTGAACATCTTCACTGGTTTCCACTTCCTCTGAAATCTGCTGCTGCTGTTGCTGTTGCTGCTCCATTTGCTGCTGGTGATACAGCTGAAAGGATATGGAGAAAGTTATTTTAAAGAACTACATATCTATTCATACTCTATTCACAACACACTTATCTAGACTACATTACATTACAGCAATTCATCTTCCATGTTGCCTCACCATCATCATTTGCTGGTACTTTGCAATTGCTTCGTCTGTGCTAACTCCCTCAGCCAGTCCCAGCTCTGCAGCTCGACGGGCAAGTTCGGCCTTATGAGAGCCAGGAGGGGTCCAGCCCACTCCTCTGATCCAGTTCATGTCTGATTTGTAGTTCACCTGCAATAACGGGGGAAAATTATTAAACATGAACAAACTAGCAATTCCACACTTGAATAATACCAGGTTTGCTGTATGTTCTTTAAAATTTGATAAAACAAATACTATAACTGCCTATTTCTGGTGAACGTAATTTCAATATTTACTCCTTCAGCTGTTCGGCTTCAGCTCTGTTTTTGGGCTTCATCATCAAGTTGTGGCTCTTTTGCTGCTAAATGCTCTATTATGTCTTTTACATTTGTTGCATGCACTAGTTTTTAAGGTGTCTCTAATGGTTTGGACCCCTCACTGATCTAAATATGGAGGCCAAAACATTAGAGACACCTCTTAACATAACATAGCGTACTTCTTTACGACTCCAACGCCCACAATGACCTTAGTACTATATCCAGTAGGATTTTCACATTTCTGAACTTAAAAAAAACTGAAAAATTATAACTTTGTAAATGAGAGCAGTTGTCCTGGATTGCATTAGATTGTACAGGTGGTCATGATGTTATGCCTGATCGATGTATCACCACGTTTGTAATATATCAAGTTAGCAAAACGTAACTGACATCCCTCCATAGAATGATAAATAAAGAATCCTTTAGGTTTACGAGTAAATAAAGTGACTAAGTCTGAATTGAATAATGCTACTGACTTGAAACCAGTTTTTCATAAATGTTTAGTACTATTCTTACATCACTCTGCAGCTTGTAGGCCTGCTTGGCATGTTTGACATTGAGCTGTTCGGGATCACAGGTGTAGTCATGGAGCTTGTGGCGGTAGGTGAGGTCGCTAGCCTGAGCCTGACTCTTTTTGGCCTGCAGGAACTCAGGCTGGTCGGCGTGGATTTTGTAGTTGCCACGCTCCTCCTTGGACTGACGCTGATACTCCAGATTACTCTGAAGTTTGCCTACAGCCAGAGAGTGCACCATCTTAGGATCATCCTCTACACAGCGCAAGCCCACCTGCTGGCCCTTTCCCTTTACATGAGACTCTTTGTAGCGGAACTGTGGGAGGAAGAAATACAGTGTTCAGATGTCAGGCCCCTTTAAATTTGCTCGGACTTAAAATTGCAGTCATGTCAGGGTGCTCTGCCTTAAAATGAGCTACACAGCCTTAGTAGTAAATTATTCTAATTGGTGCTTCAAGAAAATTTCAACAAAGACTGAAAGGTCTCAAATTTTGAACTATCACATGAACTCACATCACTGGCAATTTCTCTGGAGGCCTTGGCAGTTTGGAAGGGAATAGCATCCAGTCTCAAATCGTAGCCTGATGTCTTCACTTGTTCCCCAGATGCCTTGTAAACTTTCTTCAAGGGAAAAGAATGTCAAAGATATCACACAGAGATACTGGCATCTTTCTAGCAAATAATAAATTGCTTGCACTATGGTATTTGAGAATATGATGCCTTACATCGCTAATCTGCTGAGCATTTATCTTGGCTCTGACAAAGTCTGGATCATCTGGGTGTAATGTGTACTTATGCATATCATCATTCTTTCCAGATTTGTAGAGCCTCTGCAGTAGACAAAACAAACACATGATCAGGATATCAACAGTTCTATGTATTTTTGGATTTTACAGAACAAAAGTGCCTTAAGGTAAAAAGAGAATTATTTCTTAAGTATGTTCATCTCTTCCCCTACCTCACTGCACTGCTGATAGCTTGTCTTAGCATGGACAATATCAGGAGAGTCAGTCACTGAGGTGAACTTCAGACTGTCAGGCAGCTGACGATACTTCTTCTGCATGATGGGAGACCACACATTTACAGTTGAAAACACACTTAGCTGAGACTTAATGTTGTCTTATTAAATTACAGGTGTGAGCCTGTAGTGCAAAATATTTTAGCCAAAACATTAGGTAATATGTTCTTACAGCTTCACCAGTCACTATGGAAATACTTAGTTACATTGGTTACCACTTTACAGATGCAATGTTATTTTAATTTGACCACCTTTTGCAACAATGCAATTAACAAACAAAGTTTTCACCAGTCTCACTAGGAATTTTATTTCTGGCTTTCAAATGCTTTGAAACAGTATTTTATAGTAAAATAGACTGAAAGTATGATGCCTGAATAAGCCTGATGATTAAATAACATTTTGCTTCCTGGAGTATTTTCGAAATCCTACACAGTGACGGTAGGTGTGTATTTTAACTAATACCATTATCATATGTACTCACATCACTTATAAGCTCTCCAGCCTTCTTGGCCGACTCCAGTTGCGGTGCACCCACTCCATCCCAGGCCACACCTTTCATAAAGTTGAGGTCTGACTTGTAAAGTTTCTAGAAACGACACAATTAAATATGTCAGGAGAGTTTGCCTTATCCTTACTGTCATTTATCTTTTCTCTGTATCTCATTATCTCACCTCACTCTGCAGGTCATAAGCCTTTTTGGCCCATTTGACCTTCATGTCATCAGGCAGCACTGTGTACTCATGCAGCCTCTTCCTGTAGTCCTGATCGCTGGCCAGAGCCTGGGCATTCTTAGCTGTCACCAGATTAATCATGTCTGGCGTGAGGTGGTACTGCCCGCTGGTAGTCAGCGCGTCCTTGCGATACTCCTGGTCGCTGGCCAATCGACCTGCCTGCAGACAGTGCAGGAGATACGGGTCGTCCAGGACGCTTTTGACGCCAATGTGTTTTCCTTTGTCCAAGAGGTGGTTGTGTTTGTAGTTGTACTGCAGAGAGGAACATGTAAAAGAACTGCACTTTACTGCATTTCAACATTAAATACTGTTTTGTAAGGCCAATAAATAACACTATATTGGAGAAATACTTCTATTTTCTGAAGCTTGAAAAATGTACATTGCCCATACTATAGTAATAATAAAATGCTGCAGTTTAATGTAGTAGTTCTCCTTATTGCATATGTACATTTAGTATAATCATGAGCTAGTTGTTCCCCTGCAATAATAATGTTTTCAGTCAAGTATGATCTTACATCACTAGCGATGCCTGTGGAGCTTTTGGCAGCCTGGAAGGGGATGTCCTGCATGGTCAGCTTGTATCCCTGAGCTCTCAGAGTGTGCCAGGACTCTCTGTACTTGATCTGTGGTAGAAAAATGAAGGGCACATCATTATTAATGTATTAAATAAGTGTGGATGTTCACAGAATATAGTACAATGGACTAAAAGTACCTCACTGAAGTTGGCTGCGTTGATCTTTGCTTGTGTAATCTCTGGCCTCTCAGTTGTTATAGTGTAGTTGTGTTGTTCATTTACACCTTTCTGTTTGTACAAACGCTGGGAGAGAGACACACACACATTTCATCATCATAATTGGAAACTATTGGATGTGTTCAGGCTTCTATTAATCTTATGGTCCTGACATTTACTGACATAGGAAACATTGACAACTTAACTCAAAGAATGAAAAACAGTGGAATATGAAATGTGGAGGAAGCTTACTACAGTACAAAGTGAAAAATAAAGATATTGTCTCACTTCATTTGTGATCTGTCCACTGATTTTGGCATGTACGATATCTGGAGAGTCAGTGACAGAGGTGTGCTTGAAGTTGTACGGCTGCTGACGGTATTTTTTCTGTTGGGAAAGGATAGATAATAAAGTTATCATCTGTTACTTTTTTGTAGATTTCTAGGTGAATATTTATGTATGTATCACAGTAAACATTATAAATTCAGAAAATGGCAATTAATATTAAAATACATGACATGTCTGTCTTAAATGTCAGGCTTAAGCTAAGCTACAGTTTGTAGACATTGACCAAATTAAGCACTATATGTTAATGAACATAATAAATGAACATATTAATGAAAGAGGAAAAAATTTAAATAAAAGAAAAGAAATGAAGACATCTCACATCACTGATGAGATCTGTGGCCCTCTTGGAGCCTTCAATCTGCAGAGCCCCAGTGGCAATCCAGGCTGCACCACGAAGGTAGTTCAGGTCAGAGCGATACATTTTCTGTGACAAACACACCGATATAAATAAATAATAAAAACGTCAACAGTTAACAATTATAACAGAAGCTCTCTGCACCACTGTGCTCACCTCACTCTGCAGAGCGTACGCCTTCTTGGCTGCCTGCAGCTTCAGGTCATCAGGCAGCGAGGTGTACTGATGCAGGCTCAGCCTGTAGTCCTGATCACTGACCAGTGACTGGGCCTTTTTAGCGTGGGCAACCTCCAACATGTCCATGGGAAGGTGGAACTTTGAAAGTTCTTTTGTCCATTTCTGTTTGTACTTAATCTGGAGCAGGACAAATGGGTGAGGAGAGAGAAGTTTTGATGCAGTATTGTGTTTTCTTAATGTTTTGTTGGCTATGTTAAAGTATTAAGTTACTCACATCACTCTGCAGCTTGCTGGCATTAACTGAGTGAGAAATGTTTAAGTCGTCCTGCAGTCCCTTCAGTCCAATCATCTTCCCTTTTGTCTTCTCA
Organism: Helostoma temminkii; assembly: GCA_900302695.1. NCBI lineage: Eukaryota > Metazoa > Chordata > Actinopteri > Anabantiformes > Helostomatidae > Helostoma > Helostoma temminkii. The sequence goes on from OMLM01004731.1 coordinate 40,680, forward strand.
AAATCTTCTTTATACTTTTGCTGAAATTACAAAGCATAGACTTTCATTCATTCATTCATTCATCTTCTATACCGCTTAGTCCCCGCAGGGGTCACGGGTGTGCTGGAGCCTATCCCAGCCAGCTTACGGGCGAGAGGCGGGGTACACCCTGGACAGGTCGCCAGTCTATCGCAGGGCCACATACAGACAAACAACCAGTCGCATAGACTTTCAGGAAATGCTAAACAAACAAATTCATCATTAAAGAAAACAAAACTATATATAGATGGAAGTGATCTGCTGCTAAAGTCATATTGTTTTACACAGGATCAAAGTGTTAACAGATAGTTTTAGCTGAAAAGAGAGACAATTAAACATGCTACTTTTTATGTTACAAAATAATCAACAAGTGCTTTAGACCAACATTTTTTAGGCAATGGTTAAAACTTATGTGATTAAATTTAGTATTACATCACTGAGGATCTCTGCAGATGCTTTGGCAGACTTGAAAGGAATGGCATCCAAGCTCAGCTTGTAACCACCATCGCGTATCTTTTTCCAGGATTCCTTGTAATGGCTCTGAAAAGCAGATCCTCGTATTAGTTTGTTTTAGGAATTTCATCTGTCTACATGTGGGCTCATGTAAGTCTGGTTTTACCTCACTGATGTTAATGGCGTTGAGCTTGGCCTGTACCAGTTCAGGCAGTTCCCCCCTCAGTGTGTAGGTGTGCTTCATGTTTTCACCCTTCTCTCTGTACAGCCTCTGTAAAGGAGAAAGTGCAGCATCACTCATCATCCAGTTTACCTCAGGTTCTTCATTACATATATGGTTTAGGTCTTTTATTTATATAATTCATGATTACAGAATTTAGGTAGTTATGACATATTGGTTTAACTAAAGAAGGTGACAAATGTACTTGAGTAGCAGAAATCAAAATATTTAAAAGTGAAACTAATTTGTATGAATTTACCTGCAACTTTAGTTACATATGTTATCCACTATATAAATAACTATCACACATGGTAGCTCAACTTACATCAACAGCCAGTTTGTTGCTGAGTTTTGCTTGCACCATCTCTGGAGTGTCTTCAACACTGGTAAACTTCAGAGCACTCACATCCTGACGGTACTTTTTCTGTAGACAAGGGTGGAGGATACCGAAAACCCATCAAAGAAAAGCCAAGAAAAAGAAGGTGCACATACATTTGATGAACAGCAGATGGCACAACATTATCACAAACATCACCCACAATACCTTCTGTGTTCTGTACAAATACACTAATGAATGTGACAAAATGATAGATTTGGATAGATTTTCATTGCATAGATGTATATTACGTAGATACATAGATGGGTAGATGTATTTGAGGATAATAGTCTGATCAGGATCAGCTCTGATGTATTTGTGTTCAGTTTGTCATTTCGTGGTCTAATCTTGGTAACCCTGACTGGAATGATCCTTAAATAAGTGGCTACTTATGAAGAACTTTAAATTACATTTGACTCACAATATAATTACCATAATTACAGAAAATGTTAGTGAAGGTCAAGGACTGAAACACTTGTGTGTTGCTGTTGGTAAGAATTTAACCATTTAGGTGCAGACATTTTGTCCTTTTGTCCCTTAACCTGCAGCCGATTTCAGCAATGCATTCTGGGTCATCAAGTTACCTCGCTGACAAGATCGCCAGCTTTCTTCGCCTGCAGGACATCCAGAGATTTTGAGGCTTCCCAGCCGACGCCCTTCATCCAGTTTAGATCTGACCTGTACCGTTTCTACAGTAAAGACACACAAGCCTCATATTCAGATATTAGGTTCCACAATATAAATATAAATACATGAAACAAGGTGTTATTTGAATGTCCAACAGCGAGACTTACATCACTCTGCAAGTCATAGGCCTTCTTAGCCCAGGCAACATTGACGTCCGTTGGTACTGTTGTGTACTCATGGAGGAAGGTTCTGTATTTGGTCTCAGTTGCCAGGTCTTGAGCTTTCTTGGCATGGCTGATGTTCAGCATATCCAGAGAAACACTGGAGACAAGATTCATGTCCATTTAGTTTCATCTGTTAATAATAGGAGTTTTCCTCTCTACTGTAGCTTAGCATTTGTTGGCTTTTCTATATAAGTCTATAAGGTCGTCACCTTACTCTGTAAAATGCCTTTTTGTTGTGAATTGGGGCTACATGACTAAAGGGTAACTCTGTTGGTATAATGATTGTGTTAAAGTTAAAAAGGACACATCAGGGTCAGTAAACTCACCTGTATTTGGTCTTTGTGTCCTCATAGTCCTTCTTGTAGTGGCGGTCACTCTGTAGTTTAGTGGCCAGTGCAGAGTGGGCCATCTGAGAGTCATCACTTACTGACTTAATACCAATAACTTTGCCTTTGTTCTTCTCATAATTCTCCTTGTATTTGACCTGCAAGAGTATATAATCAGTTAGTATCAGACTGAGACACTTCAGTACATTATTCAGTTGAAAATACTTTTCTCCCCAGGTCAGCCTTATAGTTGGAGACAGTGTTTTGAATAACTTACATCACTGGCCAGGTCTCTCTTAGCTTTGGCGTTTAGTATAGAAAGAGAATCCAAACGCAGCTCAAAGCCCTTTTCCCTTTGCTTCTCCCAGCTGCTCTTATACACTTTCTAGAAAAAAACAATCACATTTATGTAAACAGAAAGGTCAGTAATACTTTCCAGCAATACTTTTTTGTGCCATTTGTGCCATTTGTTTAGTTCAGTTTACTATAAATAAATATGCAACAGTAATGTGCAAAAAGGTTTTGTGTAATTAGATTTTTTATTCAGGGATTGAATTTGCCTTTGACTGGCTAAACTTGGTGTAATGCATTTCTCCTCATTTATGTTTTTGTACATGGTCCCTGATAAATAAACGTCTATAATAATAATAATACAAAAATATTATTTGTTTTAATTTTCCTTTTTACTTTACTTTGTTAATGAGACACCCAGTGAGCATTCATAATTCTGTCTAATTACTCTCATTGCATGTTAGTGAACTTACCCCACTTAGAAGGTCAGCATTTGCCTTAGCTTGTCTGAAAAGAGGTTCATCCTTTGTGATGGTGTATTGGTGTATAATCTGCTCTGTGTTTGCTTTGTATGCCAGCTGAAAAGAGAAGCAGATTGACATATCTTGTGAGAGTGCAGCATAATTAAATGTACTATAATTACATATTTAGAGTGGAGATCCTACATCGCTCTGCAGTTCCTGGCTTTTTTTGGCGTGTTTGATGGAGAGATCGTCTGCTGCCTGGGTGAATTTGATGCTATCTGCCTTCTGACGGTATTTAGTCTGAAAGAAAAAAGATCAAAACATTGAACAAACACTGTCCCTAAGATATTTCATACACAAACAAAAACATATATAGTCAAACATTTAACATTACTGACATCACTGAGGAGCTCTCCAGCTTTCTTGGCCTGGGCAATGTTCAGGCATCCTTCAGTCTCCCAGCCCACTCCTTTCATCCAGTTCAGATCCGAGCGATACGTGTTCTGTTGAGCATTCATTAGGTGTCATTAACCAGGGAAAATTTTATTTAATTTATTATTTTTATATAACAAACCTATCATTTCCTCCTATCTCTCACCTCACTTTGAAGGGAATACGCCCTTTTGGCCTGCTGAACCTTGATATCATCAGGCATGATGGTGTAGTCGTGCAGTTTTGTGCGATATTCCAGATCACTGGCAAGAGACTGGGCCTTTTTGGCATGGCTCAAGTTAATCATGTCCAGAGGAAGGTTGTACTGGGCCTGGCACTCCTTGGAGCCCTTCTTGTACTGAATCTATGATGTTGATGAAAAAGTGTACAGAAATGTGTATTAAAGCTACATTAATATGACTTTTTTTAATATTTGAAACAGAAAAACACTACAAAACATCTCTTAATGCAGAACAGTGCTGTCAAAGGCTCCTGTGACCCAGACATGTTGAACAGCCTGGCAGCAGGAGAGAAAAGGTCTAAAGGTTTTTGAGTGAGGCTCACACTTTTATCAATCAAACTATTTCAGTTATTCCTACCAGACTAGTAAATAGTTGTAGCTAACCAGGGCATTTGAGTCTCATTCCCAAAGGCTGCATATTATAGCTTGAAATGTGTAGCTTGCATTAGGGAAATGTCATTGCTACATGATATGATATGATATATTGTATATGTGAAGTACTAAAGTATTGACCAAAATGATATCCACATACATCACTGGTCATCTTGGCCACTTGAAGAGAGTGCAGAGTCTTGGAGTCGCTCACATTGACCCCCACTGTCTTTTCCTTGTTCTTCATGTAGTTCTCTTTGTATTTAATCTGAAACACATGCAGATTTTAGCTCAGACATCAGCTCAGTCTCACTCTGAGTGTATATCTACTTTCAGTGGAGCAGAGTGTGTTTGCTTACATCACTAGCGAGGTCTCGGGAAGCCTTAGCTGCTCTGACACTCAGGTCGTCCACTCCAATGTCACAGGCTTTAGATTTGGTTTGTTCCCATTTCTCTTTATATTTAATCTGGAGTGACAATAATGGATTATTTCATCATAACAAAATGAAAAAAGTGATTTCTATGATTGTGTGAATAAGTTTCAGTGCGTTCATGCAGGTTTGCACATGCATGTGAAAAAGTTTACGTGTGTTAACTTACATCACTGCACAACTCAGCATTGGCTTTGGCATTTTTGATTTGGGGAAGGTCTTCGGAAAGTGTGTACTGATGCTTTGTCTTTTCATAGTCTGCTTTGTAATTTAGCTGGAAAACAAATTAATTACACTTTCAGGTACTTCAGTCAACCCAGTGCCCATAAGTACAGAGTGCAGCTGGAAAGTGCTGATCAAGTGGGTGTTAATTGAAGTGATTATATCAGTCACATATGCTGGGTTCATGCAGTTTACTTACATTGCTGACAAGCTGAGCATTTTTTCTGGCTAGGATAATCTCAGGTGTGTCTGTGACTGGACTGTATTTGACTTGGTCAATATGTTGCCTGTAGTTCTTCTGCAGTCATACAGGAAAAAAATCACAAGTCACACCGGGGTGATCTGGCTTCTTAAAAAAACACCTTTATACTTATAGTTTGCATAGGCAACATTTTGAGTTCCTACTGTGAAAAAAAGACAACTGTTGGTTGTGTTTTACTGCGCGATCACTTACATCTTTTAGTGGTTCTAGTTTCTTTTGACTCTGGTAACCTGGTGTGAGAGTGGCTTGGTAGTGGCACTCACTCTGCTCCTGTTCATGACCTTGTTTATAAGCAATCTGAAATGTACAAGAAGTCTCAATGAAATTACTGGCACAGTACCACTGTAGTTATTTTTCACATGCTTTGTAAAGCTATTGTAGTGGCTATTGTGATAAATATAAGGTAAGATACTATTAACAAAATATATAGATAAGAATATCATCTTTTAGTTAAAAAAAATCTTTAAAAAAAACAGATGTGCTCTGGAGGTATTTGAAACTATACATGTCATTACAGCAGGCTGAGTAAAAAAATAACAAGTCTTACATCACTTGCCAGCTTCCTCGCTTTCATTGCATGCATGGTCTTCTTATCCATCCCAGAGTCTTCGTAGTGGCCTTTCATATCACTGATATATTTCTCTTTATACTTGTTCTTTAAATATACAGAAAGCCCATAATAACAAAAATATCCATACATTAAATGTATATATTGTATTATTTAAAAAAAAAACTTACATCACTTGTGAATTTGGCCACTTTTGCAGCATTTTGAAACTGTGGTGTCTCACAGAAATTGATGCTGTGACCTTTGGTGTTCTCCAGGTCCTTCTTATACTCCACCTGTTAAAAAGATGTAGAAACAAAGCAGCTTATTTATAACATTTTGACCTCAGTCGAAGTTTATCAGTTGTAACAACAAGGTGCCAGCCAAAACTGACCCTCTATCATACTGTAACTTAAGAGCCACTGATACAAACGTTTAATCTTAACAATATTCTTTTGCTGAGCTCAACAATGAAAGCAACTTTTAACTTGTCAGTCCCTTTAATACTACAATACACAAGGAGAATTTTCTTATCAACATGGTTTGCAAACAAATAAAAAGGGTCTAGGTTGCTTTTCTATATTTTTTTAATTATTTAAATGATATTGCTGTATAACTATTAATATTGCCATTTATACTTGTCATATCTCTGAATAGATTGTGTAGCAAGAAACATTGTGTTTCTGTCTGAGGTGGAGCTGCCTCCAGCACCACTAGACAGGCATGTCAGAGATGCCAAAAATGCAGGTTGTGCGGCTTCATGTCTGCTGGACACTTACAGAGTGTGCCCAGTTTTTCCAGCACTTAAAAATCAAAGCATTTATATCTAGAAATGCTTAGTCTGCATCTAATGACTTAACGTTTTGCACTTTTCAGATATGCCTGTGGCTACAATTAATTAAAAATGTGCTGATTGGAGGGCTGGCCTTTGCCTTAAGAGTCTGAAAATCACTCACCTCGCTGACAAGCTTGTTGATCTTTCGGGCGTTCTTTAGACTCAGGTTGTCCTCTGATGTCAGGCTATGGAAGTGTGACGTCCCCTTCATCTTGTTTAAATCCTTTCTATATTTTAGCTGCATAGGAATGAAAGATGATTGAATGCATGTGTCACGCTAGTAGGACCACATGCTGTGTGACTATAAGATCTAGAGATTAGCAATCCACACACAGAGTCTAATTCGGTCCAGGTGGAGAGTTTAAAGAATGATGACATGGGCAGGTCTTGTCATTGTAGTATCACATCTACTCTGCCCAGCGACGACAAGGACAGATGATGGATGAAGATGTTTTTAGACACTACGCTCTGTAATATTGTGACAGCTTTTACAATGAGTTCATGTTTCCCTTTTTAACATGCAAAAGTGTAGATATGAGATGTACTATATGTTTGACATTTACAAATTTTGTGCTTTAGAAAGTTCATACTCACATTACTTGCATTTTCTTGTGCCTTCTTTGCCTGATAATAACCAGGAGTGATCATCGCAGGGAAGCTTCCTTTGCCTCTTTGCTGCTCATACTCTTCAGTATAGGCAATCTGCAGACAATGTGTTAACTTCATTCAATTACCTCGTAGTGCACAAAGCATAGTTTTAGGTAATTTAGGTGGAAATTAATTCCATCATATGGTAAACTATCAAATGCAGCAGTGGTTTGAATCCCAAACTATGACAATCTTTAACAAAAAAGCTCTATGATAGATAGTTATCTAAATTAATCTAAATCATCCTCTCCTTTAGGAAATTTAAGATTGATATTGTATCTGCCGTCATAAAAGCATTTTACATTTAAACTCATTCATAAAAAGTAGGGGAAACTTTCTCACCTGGCTGAAGTTCTCAGCGTTTTCTCTGGCATGACTTATTTCAGCTACTGCAGCCTCGGTGCTAGCTTTACCCTTCATCTCCTGATCATACATCTGACGATACTTAATCTGGCAGGATATGAAAAACATGATCAAACAGTGATCAGTGTCGTGCATCAGAGTGTATATATTCTTATATCCTCTACTTACATCACTGGCCAGCTCAGTGGCCTTCTTTGACGCCTTGTATCCAGGTGTAAGATGTGCAGGGAAACTACCTTTCCCTCTCTGCTGCTCGTACTCTTCTGTATAGGCATACTGGAGAGCGGAAAAACTAAGATTCAGCAACACCACAATATGTGTTTATTAAGATGACTGAGTAAATCATGTTTTGTAGGTAGCATCTAGTGAGTAGAGTGCAATGTCATCACTCATCACAGATGGCTCAGCTTACGTCGCTAACAATTTGTCCTTGTTTCTTGGCTAGAAGCACCTCTGGAGGGTCCACAAACGCTGTGTACTTTGAAACTCTTTCCTCGTGTCCTTTTTTATATTCCACCTGCAGAAAAAAAGACAAGTGTTCAAATCAATCACTGTTGTTAATTATTCTTTACATTCTAAGTTTCAGGTCCTGATGAAGTATATAAAGTAGAACCCACTCACATTACTGGCCAAAGTATTGGCGTTCTTAGCAGCTTGATAACCTGGTGTGATCATGGCAGGGAAGCTGCCTTTTCCTTGTGACTGCTCATATTGTTCTGAATAATTCACCTGTGTGTAAAAAAAACAATGAAGTATTTGATACCTAATAGATAGTCTTATTCAGTTTAAATGAAAATCAAATTCTACAGCACAATCTAGCAACAATGCAACTTACACACAATAAGTTTATAATTTATAATAAGACTATACGGGAAAGTACTCACATCACTCACAGTCTGGGCCTGAGATATGGATGATACCTCCTGGCTTGTCATGGTGCCCGAATACCACGACTGCTGCTGTGAGAACTCAGACTGAGACTGAAAGGTCTGTTTGAATATGAAAGACAAAGATGGTCATTTTCAGACATTCACAGCATAGTTAATACTGCACTGTTTCATTCTGTCAAAGCTCTAATACATCAGTAACACTAGATGGGATCAACTTCACATCCTATAATAAACTGAAGAGTAAGGAGATGAGATTATGTTTATTACCATGTGTTCAGCCTAGACTAAAATTATTTACTACTGTCCTTCACTATCACTCAAAACAGGCAGATTCCAAACGCAATTACATTAAATAGTAATGTTGTGTTATCGAATGTTATGTACTATCTAGAATAGATAGTACATAACAATAATAAATAATAAATAATAAATAATAAATAGTTATTTTTCTATTTGCAAAGGAAACAAAATAGGCAGAAATTTTGGATTGTTTGCTTTATATTTTAAATTGAACATATATAAAATTAGGGGGATTAATTAAAGTTGAATTGAATAAAGATGAGAATTTGGGCTGAAACTAAATTTAAAACTGGACGTCATGGCCAGTTGCTCTAATGGGAGCTCACCTGACTGGCCATCTGACTGGCTAGGCGAGCCTTCTCCAGCTCCATGGACTTCATGTCATAGTGGAAGGTGGACATAAAGCGTTCACCATCTTCTTGATACTTCAGCTGTAAGTGCACACAAACGATAAGCATTTTAATATATACAATTTGAATGTGCGTGTTTGCAGCATCCACTTTAGTAGGATGCAAAAAAATCAGCAATAAATTATATAAAACTATGAGCCCTGACTTCAAATCCACAGCACCAAGCATGAAACACATTTTATTGTTGACAGGTTAAAACCAGACATTCTGCACATCTCATGTTCAGTGATGGAGTAATATTAGTGTGCTATTATTAATAACTGAGATCCTCCTGTCAAGATGCCAGGAAAGATCCAGAAAGGAGCACCGATTGAAGAAAGTCTGAGCCATTTGCTAATGACCCTTGAGCTGTAAAAATGTCCAACACTAATATTAGAATAGCTGTATTGCAGGGGACAGAGACAGAGCTGATAAGTGACTCTGGAGCATCACTAAAAGTCTAACAATAAATATTCAACTCAACTTTCTGTCAAAACTCAAAACAAACTGAAACATGTCAAATATAACCAAGGATCTAAGATCAGAATTATCGAGCATATAGCAGTAGCTTATGATCTAGCTAGCTTAGTGCTAATATAAGTGTAAGAGAATTGCATGAACTCTTAAATACAGAGAGACTCAGACAGACATGAACAGGTGGCAGAGCAGAGGAGAGGAAGGGATGTGAGGCTGTTTTCCCTGATGTATAATTTTAGACCCCTGAAGCATAAAGTGGGCTGAGTACAGGGGGTGTTTGCTTCTGTCACAGGAACAGAAATAACCTGAGTTGCTCTCCATTCCTCACCGCTGCCGTCACCGTAGACTGAGCGGAGCAGTCCACCTCTCTCTCTTACACTCATAAAGGGGGAATGAGACCTTTTTGATCCGACAGTAATGGATCCATCTCCTTAAGCTCACCTCTTGGCTTTTCTGTCTGGATGTATATTTGTAGCTTAATAAAACTTAGTGGCCCCTGAGGTTACCAGTAGTTTAATGTGAATCTGAATTGTAAATTTGGGAATTTTAAAATAATTCCCTCGCACGAACATTCACACCTGCAACATTATACAAATAGATAACAAATGTGAATCTGTTTAAATGTAGTTGTAACACTGTATATTATCTAAACACTGTGTATTATCTAAACAAAAACACAATGACCCCTATAAATAGAAATCTCCACAGTAGACCCACTCATGACAAACAAATGACAAATGTTCATTTCTCTCATAGCATAGTCAGTGACTTATGTCAACCTGTCAACAATACACCTCGGATCAGGTCAAGGCCAAAACGTTTTGTCTCGTGTTGCTGCTGCTGTGCTTTTGTGTGTAACATCATCTTACCTCACTGTTCGCCTTGCTTTGCTTCTTTGCCTTGATGTTGATGGGAGCCTCATAGACACTTGTGAATGTGTTGTTCCTTGGATTGTGTCTGGATGGAAGAGAAAAGTCATCATTGATCATTAATATAAGCAGCAACAGAAACAAGATAGATTTGATCATATTTAAGAAATAATACATTTACATAATCAGGTAGCATTTAGTTCTTACACAGAGCAGTATGGCCTCTTCTTGTGGCTGACAAAGTTATTGGGGGTGAGGACCATCTTACAGACATCACAGTGAAAACATGCTTTGTGCCAGTTCTGACAGAAGAAACAACAAATCACATGATTTTAACATTAGTCACTGTGTCTCAAACATGACTTCAAAGTAATTTCCTGTAGATATTCAGATTTATGAAATTGAAATAATTCAATCACAGTGTGTTCTCACAAACAGGACTCACTGACTTGCTCTCAAATGCACTTTAGCTTCTTAACTTCCCTAACACGTTAGATTTTTCTAAGACATCTCAGAGCAACAAGTCACATTATAAACTTGTCTCTTTAAATTCTCATAACATTCACCTGTTTGCACACTGAGCTCTGTGTTGAATTTGACCTAAAGAAACTATTACAAGTTACCATATTTAGATTATTATATAAAATCTAATTATTGGTGTTTTCCTGTGGTAACTGAGGTTGACTGTTAATACATGTTGAAATCCCTTCCACCTGTCGAATTTTACCTTATGACAAATGTGTTCTCTTGAAACTTTGAACTATAGTTTTGTTTGAGTAGTAACTTTTAAGTTACTGTTGCTTTTACATTAATTTTGCTCAGAGCATTTTGGTATATTTAAGACTAAATGTTACCTGGTCGATGCAGTTGATCTTCTCCGCTGGGTAGACCACAAACCCACACCTAGCACAGGACTGCATGGTGAATGTTTGTGCTTTTCGCAGAAACCCTTCAGAAAAATGATCAGAAGAAGCTAAAAAGTGGAAGAAATCAGCCAAAAACTAGAGTCAGATCAGACAGGCAGTAGTTTAGTGGAGGTACTGGCAGTGATGATCAGATGGTTGTCGTAATGCGTCTCTGCTGGTGGTAAACTTAGCTCTGTGACTGTGAAACTGTCTCTTACTTGATACCATGTCCCATGATGGACCAACCCCCTTCCAGTGGCCATGCTAGCAGACTGGCTGAGTCCAGCTGTCTGTCTGCAGAGAGAGAGAGAGAGAGAGAGTGTGTGACAGAGAGTTCAGATGTCACTGCATATGTGTCATGATCCTGAGTTGGACAGCTAGTTCAACTTTGGGCATTTGACATGACACTATAAGACTGTACATTGTGTAATTGTTATGGTGAATGAGTCAGTCAGTGGTTAGTCATTGATGTAAATGAGGTGGGCAAACATTATAGAAACGTCAGCATTGAATTTAACGCTCTCAAAAAGTTTTTTTAACAAAAACCAAAAAGACCAAAACTTGAAGTACATTAATTGAATATTTGATTGAGACTCCATTAGTTTAATCTTTTTTAGTTCTTCACGTGTATTTTAAAACAGGTGCCCACGTGGACACTGGTTTGGCCTATTGAAGCTGTTTCTCCTGTTCACACTGGCCTTAAAAGATTTTTATTATTTATCATTCGCTTTCAGTGTCAGTGGCGGGGGTGAAAAGTTTATGGGAATGAAAGTTACATCTTGCTTTTTGTTATTATTGGTCCACAGCTATTTTGGACTAAGCTTAATTTAACTTAGGACTTCATTTGATGAAGTCAGGCTGTTATAGCTTCATATTAGACTCAGAATCATCTTTTGAAAACATTTTCTATTAATGGTAATGACTTACAATGTTGTACTACATGGCTTCATTTAATGTCCTACAATATATACTGTAATATGTAATATGTATTGTATGACTGATGGAAGTGGTCACAGACTCTTCAGGTACAGCACAAGTCAACTGTGGCAGACCTGACGCACGGCTCTGACGTAGTCACGCACTTCACAGAACTTATTTTACTTTCGGTTTCTCAACTTTTCAAACTAAGGAACAGAAAGTCTGAAGACTCTGGAAAAGGTAAAAATACCCACATACTCCACTAGCTACAATACAGGAATGACAGAGTTAAAGTTCAGGCTAACGCAGCTGCTGATTTAACGTTGAAGCTAGTTACTTTGTCTTTATGCTAACATGATAGCCTGCTAGCAAGTCTGATTTGTCTAATAATGTTAACCCATTAAACTGGTGGTTAAACGAGCTACTTCATTTCAAGATAAGCAGGTCGGATAATTGTTTAATTGTTTATTTATCGATAACTTCGTGCTATGTTTAGTTAAAACCACCGCACCCTGGTGGGTAAGTTCCTGAAAGGAAACAAGGAAATGAAGCCAAGTAGAATTAGTGGCAGCTGTTTGTTTGTTTGTTTGTTTGTTTTTTAAAAGCTTAATGTGAAGTAAGTTAGGTGAAACTAAAAGCTGCTGTTAAAGCACTGACAGTGTTCAACCTTCAGATGGCTGGAGAACCTGCTGAGCCAACGGAACTTGGAAGTGAAGTTGAGGAGGGACAGCTGATGGGAGACCAGACAGACGCCAAACCTGACCGCACAGGGAGATTTCTGCTGTTTCAGAGGTGACTTCCTTTTAAAATAAAAATCATTTCAGATTCACTTTGCCTAATCAGATCATTTATAAGATTAGTCACGTTTTACTTCAGCTTTCACTTCCATTATCTTCACTCCCTAGATAGTGAAAAAGAGTCAGGAACATGTTGTCTGTGGCTTAATGTATCTTTGCTTTGTCTGCTGGTGTTTTGCTAGTGATTCTTTCCATCTGCTGTAGTTCATCTGACTCCTGTCCATCTTTGGAGTAGCAAAAAAAAAAACAAAAAAACACCCCCCC
>OMLM01004732.1:10823-36140 GCA_900302695.1 Helostoma temminkii
TTTATTAATCATTTTCAATAATATATTAATTATATTTATATATTTATGTTATTTTTCAAATTCTGCTGTTTGCTAAAAGCTGATTCTGTTTTTTAGAACTGCAAAAGTACTGCTTGTTAGGAATTTGCTGCTCTGGCATGTTTCCATACCATGTGAAATCACCTTTTTTCAGTGGGTGACTAATTGAAGTGTTATTATTGTAGTGTGTAACTTTTCTGGGTTGATGCATTTCATTGCAATTTAGATTTGTACACAGAAAGATGTATATCACATAGTATACTCAGCTTTTTTATACATAGTACATTTGAAATTAGACCTATCCCATCCAAGATCATTTCACCTCATTTTTCTCACACATGTTCTGGCTCTGTCTTCCTGCTGTTGCAAAACATTTCATTTCCTGAATAAGGGTGAAATATTAGCTTTTGTTTTTCAGGCCTATTGACTTTGCTGACAAAGTCTTTACTCACTCACCTCAGGTCTCAGATTTACTGTTTGACCCTAGAAGTAGTTAATTGTGTATTTAAGAAGCCACCATTTGATTTATATCATTTGACAAAATTATAGTTTTGTTCCTACATGGCAAAAAACATTTCTGCTGAGTTTTATGTCCATCTATCTTGAAATTGTTTTTTCCTTGTCTCTTCTGATAAAACAATGACAGTATTTAAACATACAGAATAAATCCAAAGGGTTCCAGGGCTACTGATTGTTATGGTTCTTTTACAGATAGTTGAGTGGAGGGAACCTTACAACAAAGAATATATCAGTATTACATACCAATGAATCTGTAGATCTTAACAAGGCACTGTACTGTAGGCGATTGCTGTTACTTGATTTACATATATTTTTTCCATACATTTACTTTAACATTACATTAATATACATTTTCCCCATACATTAACTAATATATTATCTTTGCACTAAACAAAATTTGTGATGTATTGTATGAAAGATGTTTTATAAAAGATACCATAGAAAACACAGACTGTACTGAGGTAATACTGTGGTAGTACAGTGATCATTAATTGGTAAACATTATCATCAAATATCACTTTTTTGGTCATTGGCACACACGTGTTCCGTATTAATCAATCTGGGGGTTACGAAAGACTATACAACTACACATTTGGGATAATGTCTAAAGAAATGTCTGTGTTTGCTGTAACTTAAAAAATTGCTTTATAAAAAGAGAATATAACAAGAAGGTAATACCCAGAATCTACATAATATTTTCTTTTCAGTGTTTTTGCACCCAACTTTGCGGTTTGACCAAACAGCTTGCACAAATAATGTGAAGCTTCATAAAACCACAGTTCGACCACAGTAATCCGGTGTCAGACTCTTTGGCAGGTTTAGCATTTCAGATGCTATTGGTGCTGAGTTCATTTTCATAAATTATTAGCTCCTTGACATTTTAAATTTAGTTTCTGAATCAACTGCAAATGTTATCCAGATTTAGATAAATGCTTATGTGTAGTGTGGATAACTGTCACCATGTCAGCTGTTTAGAGAAATAGTAGTTTAATCCTACTTGTCTTTATTATTCCTAAAACCTTACTTAAGACAAAACATTTTCTTATTTTCCATGCTCAGAATAAAACACAGTTCTTTTTCAAAAATTGCATTTACCGCATTTTCAAAAAATGTTTTGTTTGGACTTGCTGGGTTTTTTCTTCTTTTGGTGACAGTGTCTTTCTGGAATATTTGTTGAATATGTGTGTCAAAAGATTGCATGATTTAACTTTTCTTCTTGTAAATAATATAACCATAAATAGGGATTAGGATCACTGCTGTGATCATTGTCTGTGTTTCTGTGTTAATCAAACACACCATAAAAGTACATTGTTGTGTGTGTGTGCAGACAGTAGTTCCCTTCTGTAAGGAGCTTTGACTCCGTGGTCAGCAGAAGCTCTTGTTAATGTGTAAACTGAGTGTCAGCTGGGGTTGTGTCTGGATTCCAGCTGATTCTTGTTAGACCTGCTTTTCAGTTCATTCAGCTATGCTTGTTTAAGGGATTTTTATTAGGAATTGGCCTCAGTTAATGTAGCCTTATTCTATATGGTGAGCAAAATGTTGTTGATATTTGTAATGTATTAACCACTATATGCTTTATATGCTCTCTATATCTATTTTTATTTTAATAAGAATTAGGTAGTTAGACACAACAGACTATGTTATAGATTTAATCCAGTAATAAAAGCACAAAAAAGGCACAAAGTGTGTAAAAACTAAGTCATGGCTGGAGCTTATACAGTTAACTGAGCAAAGCAGAGAAAGCAACATTTCCATTGGCTGTGCTACACGCTGTAGTCAGGGCTCTAGTGTTTCAGGGAAACTGAGGGCCATCCCTCTGAGCACATGTCCAGCCCTCTCATCTGGTTCTATTTAAGGCCTCTAGTGCTGGCTCTTATGATTGGCGTACACAACCCCCTACTCTCCTGCCCCAGCTGAGGAAAAGGAGGCTTTTTAGCAGATGGTTTATTTTCCAAGGGAAACCATTTCTTTCTCCCACTCTACTGTCCTGTCCTCAGCTGGCTTTAGCTCACTTTTCAGTCAATACTATAACTCCCTCTGCTTTCTCATTGTTGCTCCTCCTTCCACTGTGTTAATGTGTCTACCTGTATCTGCTGACCTGGTCTCAGCTTTGTTGGACATTAAGGATGAGGCCCATTCAGTAATGCAGAATGGATTTTCTGCAGTTGACTGCTTGATATTTCACCTTTTGTTGGGAGGTTCTTTACCTAGACTTTCAGCATCTCCATTGCCCTTGATGTTGGGCTGGAGAGCGATGCAGCTCTATGGCTAGACTCTCAGGAAGATGCACTGAACCCTGTGAATATAGTGATTGGCTCAGATCTGCAGACAAAGTGGCCTATGGCACAACGAGTGCCGAGCAGCCGTTCTCGTGGACCTATGGCTGGCAGCTGGCTGACAGCATGTTTTTTCCCATCAACTCCAGGTCTGGATGCCTCAGATCCCATGCTCCTCGAACAGTATGTGGTGGTGGCCAATTATGAGAAACAAGAGCCTGCAGAAATCAGCCTTCAAGCAGGCGAGGTGGTCGACGTCATTGAAAAGAGCGAGAGTGGTGAGTAATCGAAATACATGCACAACATGTTATGCAGGGATAGACAGCATGCATGTCACCAACATTTTTGTAATTCATTTAACAGTTCCTCAGACCATTTTCCCTTTTCCCTAACCTTCTCCTCTCACCCCTTTGTCCATAGTTTGTAAGCTGTTACCTAGCCCCATCTGGAGGCTCACTTTGGCCTGCAGTCAGCTCTGTTTTTTCCCACTGTTGGTTTAGGCTGAGGGCCAGAATGTTGCCTCTAGCAAGAAGAATGTCTTCCTGACTTATATTAATTATTCCACCTCATCTTAATGGAAAGCCGACAAGACATACTAGATTTACAAATGCCAGCTGCAGAGAGTCCTTAGTCAGCTGTTTAACCTCTGGAAAGAGCCAAGATGGTGTTTTATAGTATATGTGATGCAGTTTGACAGGATTGAATGTGTTAGGCTTCTCTAGCATCCTGACATAGGGCACAATTATGTTATGTCATGTTATTCTATATGGTACTTGTTATTAACATTATGAATGCTAAATCATCATGGTTAAATATCCAACATTTGTTAGTGTCATCCATGTTGCCTGAATCGCTTTTGTTTAAAAAGAAACACAGGAAAAACTGGAGAGGTACAGGCCCACTAACAGGGCCTGAATTTCAGCTTTAATGGTGTGCTGAGACAGTAAAACGGTAATGGGACTCATGTGTTCTTAGGATGCAAGACAGGGAAAGCGAGATGGAGGAGGAAACTGTGACCAGGAAGGCAATTGGACTTGGGTTTCATGAGGGTGTGAGTGAAATGCCATGCCACAGTGGCCTAAAGGAAGAGGTTCTGTAGAGTAGGATTGCTTTGAAGTGTCACATGTCCTGCCTTCGGGTTCATGTATTTGTTTTCACTCCCTGCTCTTGTAGGATTTCACCTCAATGGGGAGCCACAGTGAGGCGGATATTCCTACACCTTAAAGTCATTTTATCGTAGGTCTTAAATGAGAGCTTTCCTCCATGAACTTAAACTGCATGCTCTTGTGCTTTTAAGTAGAGGCCCCTTTGCTTTTGTATTTGAGCTGACCACAGTGCAAAGCTACAGTGGTTGATCTGTGTGTTGATGTTCCATGCAGAATGTGATTTATGATTTCCATACTTGTGTGTTAATACTGTTTTTAATATCGCTTTGTATCATCCTCTTCTCCTGTGTGCACTACATTTTGTTACCACTCTATGTTCAGCTTATTCATTCATATCTAGCTGGGCTGAATTTGTCATTAATTTCTAGAAAGCAAAATAGAAAGTCACTCCAGACTTCTTAGAACACATCCTAAAGCTATTTGACATTTTTATTACACATGGATAGACACTTTCACAGAGATCTGAATGCAATCCCACCTACATCTCGCTGTGGCGACTGTTTCCAGCACAGCTAGCCATCAACAAATCTCATCACCTACTGCAATGGAAATCAGCTAAAGCTGCTCCATTTGGCTGGGTGACATCACTCCAAGTCCCTTTGCCAATACTAACAAGACCAGGTGTTCTAAGAAGATTTTAGAGCTAATTTAATTCACCATTCATTGCCTTGCAGGATAAGTACAAAACCTTTAATGGATTTTGACAGACTGTTATGTGTATTGTGAGGCTAACTAGTGAAAATTATACCTGGTAAAAGGTGTCTGTGATATTTGTTATCATGAAGGTTTGAATAATATTTTATTGAGCTGCAAGCTATAATCACTGATTTCCTTTGAAGTCATGCACATTTACAACAGTATAAATATAAACAGAAAATTACCGAATGCTATCATTTGTGTCCTCATTGTGTCTTACTCGATTTTTTACGTAAAAATGCGCGGAAGTGTGGCGGTGACAGATCTATAAACGGAAAACGCAATTTTTATTATGTTTGCCTGGTCTAGTGCTTCAACGGAAGTCCTGCTGTTAAAGCTACTTCACTGTACACTGTATGTGATTTCTGCCCAACATAGTTATCGACTTTTCTTTACCTTGGATTAGATAATATATGCCTTTGACAGAGCAGTGAATCTAGGTCAGACCTATAAGTGAGCTCAGCTTTCTACACTTTTCCAGCCTGTTGTTCTGAGCCAAGGCAGTATTTTCCGTTGCACTGGCTTGATGATACAGTTTGTGTTGCAGTCCCTGTTTTTTTAAAACAGTCCTGTACTTTCTATTAATTGCTGGTTTGTTGGGTTTGAAATGGGGTAAATCAACAAAGAAGCTACTGGCTACTTGACTGACTACTTGATGTTGATGTCGTAGCACTCAATTTCTTTGCAGTAATACTCTTAAAACACAGGAGTTACTATTTGCCAACACCCATATAAAATAAGCTTAATCTAAAATAGCAACATAGAAGTTACAATTTAGTACTGTCAACAATGGTGCTGGTATAAAAAGTGTTAATAATTATAAATGCTGTCCTCACTTTCTCTCTGCAGCTATTTTATTTGTCTGTTTTATGAGAGTTTGCCAGGAGGAGATGCTGGCTCAGGAGAAGAGAGTAGTGCACTGAGAAACTCAGGGAGAAAATGGAAAAAGCCATTTCCTGCCAAAGTTAGTGGTTCAGAGAGGTTGGTATATTATAATGGCTTAATGGATCCTCCAGGATGCCTCCTCAGTTTACACTATATTGGAGAGATGTTAATCAAAACTAACCTAGCATCCTTGCTGGTCAGTTAAAATGCTCTGTATTCAGCGGTTTAAACTTTGCCCTTTAACAGATTAGTATGGAGGAAAGGAAAAAATAATTTGCAGTTACTTCTGGAAATATTGTACTTATTGCTGCCAGTTTGCCTACTATTCAAGAGCAATGTTAGGCATGATGTGCCCAATCCCGTGTTGAAAATCTGTCTCTCTGTGGACCACTCAGGGTTGAAATTGTCTCTATGCCAAGTCTAGATCTGCCTGTATGAATTACAATTTTCCAAATTAACTCCCAGAATGCTTGACTGTCTTGGAAAGTCCAGCTCACATGTAACAGGCCCTCTACCTCCCCAAGACCCCTTGTCACCACCCAGGTACAGTATGTACTGTGCCTCTACCTCTTCATCCTGCTTTGTTAGGCACAATGAAATTTTATTAAGCGCAACAAGGCACATAATCTTCTGTATAAAACCTGTCCTCTGTGAACTAATGATTTTAGGTCTGACAAATTCAAGTCATGTACAAGCAGGAAAGTAACATGGGTATTTATGTAGGTGATGTTCACCTCTCTGGTTGAAAGCCCACAAAAACAGCTAGAGACAAATCCTGGCAGATTAAACAGGTCTGGCCCTCAGTATGGCATGATGGATGTGCAGGATGTCTGCTTTACCTTCACATGGAAAAATGTACCAACACAATAATGTCTGATCTCTGACTTCAAGCTGGAAGCAGGATGATCTCTGGGCTTAGCTCAGCAGGAGCTTGATGTTGTTGCAGAGAACCTATCCAGCAAAGAGTTTACTACAAGGACACATATTTACTCTTTCAAGAATTATTTCTGTAAAAAGTATGTTATTTACACATTTATATAAGCAGCATTTATATAAATGGTGACATTTTGGCGACATTTTTGCGAGTGTGACTAGACTAGTGTTGTTTTAGCTATCATGCACAGACAAATACAACAACAGGGCATAACCTGAAACTCACTTAACACTCATTCTGGCCAGATTATTATTCTATTAGAATGACACTTTACTTTTTTTTCTGTTCCAACATAATAGCATGACAAGTGTTGGGATAATAGCCAGTGTGTTACTTAGCAGATTTTAGCAGATTTTTTTTACTTAGCAGATTTTAGCATCAGTGGCTGCTGCAAGTGTGAGAGCATCATGTCTGCTGACTGTTCGCTTTTTTCTATCTTTGATATTTAGAAGGATTAAAGTCAAGGTCAGATTTTCCCAATTTGGTATTTACACTTTCAGCAAGCACATGTTTCTTGGTATCAAATAGGAAAACCTCATAATTCTTGTCACTGAACAACAAAAGACATGCAGAAATCCTGCCAAATGTTAACTGTTTCAGAACAGATGGAAGACACATTATCTACTTGTAATTCCCATCCCCCACATTCCATACAAAGTGGTAATGGCCAAGTCAAGAAATGAACTTTATCCTGCATTTCAGGAAAACTTAAATAGGAGGTTTATAACTGACATTTAAGCATACTGAGTTTCTATTGTTTGAGTTTTTTTCTCATTTTGTCAAAGTAACATATGCTGAGCAGATGAATAACTGAAGCAATAACAATATTTAAGAGCACAAATACTGCTAATAATAGTGTACAGAAACCTCTGTGGAGCTAGAAAGGTGCCTTTCTCTCACTTAATAATTGTCCATTGAGTTAAACCAGTTTTTTTTAGGGGTGGGCTTTCAGAAAGTCAAGGACTGCTGTGTCTCCAAATCAGTGGAGCCTAGCAAACAAGCTGTGGGCTATAGCCCTGTTCAGATCATGAGGGGATCCTTTCAGAGTTTGGTAAGGAGTGAAGGTTATTCCTTAGGTCAACATTAGCTCTTGAAAGTCGTTTTGTGTCATTTTTGCACCCCCCTTCTTACCAGAGCCACGCCAGGTAATTGAAACCCAGTGTTTTATGAAAACTGGAAGTGTGTGTATTGGGCTAGATACAGTTCCTTCCCTCTTGTGCTTTGATACTGGATCTACTGTTAATAAATACAGAAGCTGGAAATGAATGGGGTTTTCTCCTGCTGTGCTCAACAGTGGTGTCAGATATCTGCAGTACTGCTGAGCCACTACATTCCTCATCATTACAGCTTGTGGAAAAAAAAGCCTCCTCTCGCTGCTGAATCTTTGCTTCATATATTAATGCTCTATGTGTAGAAATCATTTATGAGTATTATACAGCGACTGCAGAGCACAAAACAATGTTGATGTTAAAATTTCAGTTCTGTTTATCTGAATGATGTATTTGAGTAGAATAAAGTAAAGATTTTACTGAGCCAAATCACATATTTTTATATTGCCTATGTATCAGAGATGATTGATTGTATATGCAGATTGCAGTTTTGCTTCATAGGTTATTCAGTCACTTTAGGAAAAACCCCAAATGGCATAAATCTAGTCTTGTTTCAGCCGAGAATCTGTTGTTGATTACAGTAAAAATGAAGCACGAGTCTTGCAGCTGATAGAGTTTCCAGATGGCAGATACAGTAAGAGAGACAAATAGATCTTAGAAAAGCTGCTCACTCTCAGTATACTGTTGTCCACTGTATCTGCACTTGCAGTAATAGAAATTGGTTAAAACACACCATGGGCACAACTCTATGGAAGCCTGGAGCAAGAATTTATTTATTACATGTCTTTCCCCCTCTTTGTAGAAATATCAATCAACACATATTTCCCAATATTGCTGAAAAATGAAAAATCTACATAACCAACGCAGGTTGCAGATAGCTAACTAGTGTTAGCTGACTTATACATCTGGTTCTGTTGTAAAATGGTTGTAGTGACAATTGTAGCATCCTGACATAAGGTACAATGAATGTCATGTTATGTTAATGTGTCTGTGCTGTAGTAACAGAAATAACAGGTGAGAAAAGGCATTGTTCATTTTGTACAATCAATCAGTGATTTACAACACATTTTCCAAACCGAATTAGTCTGCAAGGATGTATAAATCCTGAGGTATTTTTGATGCTAAATTCTGTTTTTCTCAATAGAAAACAATGGATCCCAATCACTGTAAAACACGTAACAACACGTGATAATGTTACAAAATTAAATTCTGCTCAAACAAGTTTTTTGATTTACTAAGTTGCTATAATCATAATACTGAAACATGTTTAGCAAAGTGTATTGCCAGTCATCATATGGCTGTGTTATTTTTTTTCCTTTGTGGTTGAAACCCTGCAGCGGCTTCCCAAATTTTAGCTTTTCCTAATGTGGATGGAGAAGCAGGATGTCATGGAGAAAAGCAGATTATGACATAAACTGATTGTAAAAAATATGTCTGACTCTGCTGTGAGATTACAAATGCTGAGATTGCATTATAGTGATGATACATACTATCCTTTGGCTGTGACTGTAAAAGATTTTATACGCAAAAGTAAAAGGCTTTAGACTTCTAGGTCATACAATGGCCGAATTAACATAAAAAACATGAATACTTACAAATATGATTTCATCAGAATGTTAGGCAGTTCTGCACAGTTGCAAACTTGGCAGCAGGCGACCTACAAAACAGCTGTTACTTTTGTAATAACCTTTGTAAAAAGGTCTGTTTCATCATGGAGAATGTACAAATGATAACCCTGTCAAATATGAAGTTGACTCTATCTAAAATTTCAGACACCTCCCAGCAATCATGGAAAAATGTCTTACAACACAAAGGGCCATCCATTCATACACTAACTCCACCTGCATACCCATGAGGGTTAGGTGAGCTGCAGCCACTTCCAGCTGACCCAAATAAACTATGATGTATAGAAATAATAGTTAGGTTTTATTTAAAATCTGATGCCCTAAATAAACCGTATAAGTTGAGTTAATGTCCACCACATAGTATACTTAAGATTATTTTCCTTTTGTGTTACCATATTTGATGGTGGAGCTGTTTTGTGCAAAATTTAATTACTCTTTAAATTAATACGTGCAATGAAAGACATAAAGCATATTTCTCTTTTAGTGTATTTTTTTTTCTATATTTCCTACTATTGCAACTAGCCTGGTATAAACCTGCAGTGGTCAAGGACTCAGTACTTGTGTAATGTGTGTGTTAAAAGTGCTTTTATTGCTTCTTTTGAGGTTCAGTGAACTCAGCCTAAGCACCTGCCATATGGGAGGTTGGTTGAAAATTACAGGCAAGGCAGCCTTAGTCAACACCACATATTTGCTCAGGCTTTTAAAGTGACAGTTTGTTTTTTCTGCGAATGTGTATTCAGACATACATCCAAATGTTAACAATTAGTACATTCCTCCACCTTATTATGATATTTGTTTACATTTCTGTGTCATTTTGCTCACATGATTATGACATATACCCCCCAGCTGGCTTTTTGGCAATTTGCAAATGTAAGGATTTTTTCTTTACTGTGTTGACACAGGTCTTTTTACCCCTGCCAAGCTGACCTTTCTTTATAATTGTCAATTTCCTTTTATGTACTATTAATGTAGTTCCTGGTGCCCTTTACTAGTCATTAAACACCACATATCACGTAATTGGTTCAATTTAATTAGTCAACATTGTAGTGTCTATGTAATTGATGTCAAATTTAAGTTAAGAATACTTGAATCTTCTCACAAGTTCTTATGTAAAAAGAAAAAAATCTTCAAAATGTTGGAGACACCATTTTGTTTTTTGCGGCTTGCTTCTCTGTATGATTTATCAGCATGAGGTTTTATTGAAGCCGCAGCTTTGGTGCAGACATTGAGCCCATTACATGGCTTGTTTCATCTCTCAGTCTGATCCAGCATGGTGCTCAGAGCCAAACACTAACAGCATCCTCCTTTTTAGACCCACCCTAACTCTTTGCACACTATCCCGCTGTTCAGCTGATAACGTTTCTTGCCGTGTAGCTTAGAAAGTTCATCAATTAAATCATCTTTCATATGAATCACAGAGATGTGTGGATAAATGGGCGCTAAAAGCTTTTCTGTGTCATGCATTTAATCTGTCAGCAGGAAATCTGTAGCAAGATTCACGTTAACGTGGGCAGACAGATAGATGCATAGAAATGGAATAATTTGATTCAGTTATGTTAAGCATCACAGTTTGCGATTGCACAATCAGAGAACAATTAGAAGACAAACATTACACTATTAGGTTTTTGTAACTATAACTACAGTATGAAACTGCCTGAGAAGTGTACCAGATACCAAGCCTAACCTACAGCGTCCTGTAATGTAATGAAAGCTATTGTAGCTTTGTATCTCTGGGTTTATAAATTTGTCTCCACTCTGATTTATTTTGCTGAAAGATATCATGATCCAGAAGGTGTGACATTTTGAGAATAGTCATTTTCTCTGGCATAATGCAGAAACATAATGGAGTGAAAAAGGTCTTTAGCCTCTATGTGCACATTTCCCTCTACCATAAACACCATTAATAAACCCTTATAATTTATAGAGGCGTTTAATTGCTACCTGTCTAACTGATGTTTTGCTGCTATTTCAGTCACCATGCAGTATACCTTTACTATTATACCTTTTACCATATTATTTAAGCAATACAGTTTATTCTTGTTGCTGTCATAAACTGTGCATTCTTTATTTATTGTCTGCAACTAAACTACCATACCATACAAGATTTTGTAGTAAACTAGACGCTGTAGAATTGGACCAGCTGTGAAAGTGTGATGGAAAACTCCTATCCTTTTTATGGCCTGCCCACACAGCTGTCAGCCATATTGTATTCCAGTTACCACAACAAATATAGTATGTGTGGCATACCACATATAGGACATTTATACCACACCAATACAATGTGCTTAATATATTATCATCTCTGTCACTTTCAACTGAGAACTGACACATATCACAAATATATAGTGACTTTGTGCTATGATTAGTGCACATATGTAATTTACATTTGCCACAAGACCCTATATAGGAAACCATATCTAGCCCTGTACTTCACTCACTTTATTGGGATCTGATTTTAAAAAGAAACTTTTGTGTCTTCATCTCTAAAGCTGAAGCGTTGCTGAAGCAGTTGTTGCAACATCAGAAATGGATTTTTTGGCTAGTATGAGGAAAGTTTTACCCACTGAAATCATGAAACGTCTGTGGGTAAAGTCAAGCTGTACAGTCAAGCAGGCTCATATTCTTGGCCCCGACTGTAGTGATGAATTCTGTTGGGAACGCAGTCAAGTTCCTCTTGTTCATATTCATTTGTAGCTCATCCCTGTGATTTGAAACATTTGATCAAACCAGGGCTCAGTGTCTAAAACCAAGTGATTTAAGAGAGGATGCAAGCCAGAATGTAAGACCTTATTGGGTGGGAATCTTATCACAGTCCCAAATTTATCTGGAAAATTTCAACCAATCTTCTAGACCTCAGAAGACCTTTTTACTAGAAACTGTGCTTACAGCACTGTGTCTTTCTCTGTAATGCATCATATGGCATATTTGTTAAACATCCTGCACACAATGCAACCTTCATAGTCCTGGTGATTTTCAGCCTCTGTATGTTTTCACAGGTTGGTGGTTTGTCAGCACTGCAGAAGAACAGGGTTGGGTCCCTGCTACTTATCTCAACTCCCACGGTGGCACACGGGATGACTTGGAGCTGGGTGCCTCTAAAGCTGGTGAAGGTAAGTCAGCTCTAACTCTCTGTCCTCTGCCCCCCACATGCACACACACAAAATACAATCTCACACACTGTTATATATATATATATACACCTACACACAGATGCCACCCCTGCCCTCAATCCCCCACCTTTGATCTGTGACAAAATGGAACAAAATCTCCCCTACTTCACCTCTGCCAGCCTACGCTAACGGCCAGTGATGGGCTGATGTGTACACATTTCTCTGTCTCTCTGCCATCATAAGCACACTTAAACAGAGTGTGGATTCAGACTTGGGTAAACAGCAAGGAGGAGTTCCAGGAGAAGCCAGACCACAAGCACTGAAGTGATGTGCTTTACAGTTATGCACTGTGCAGCACGAACACAGCACAACATTAAATGATATGTCCTCTGTATAATGAGCTAATGAAAAGACATGTATGTCCACCAGCAATAATAAATAAATTATTAATGCAAGATCTGACAAAATTACCATTGTGGATTGTAGTACAGTAGGTGGATGTGACATTACTAAAGTCCTGTCCAAAACCCTGTTTGGTTTCCCAAAAAATAATGCTGACAAGTGAAGCTGAGGACAGCATCCAATCATGCAATCATTTTGATTACCCCCTTGGATACAGGTATCAAGCTGTTTTATTCTTTTAAAGTAGTAGGGCAAACATTTAAATCACAAGGCACCAATTTAGTGTCACATTCTCAGATTTTGATAGTTTTGGTGTGCAGTAAATGTAGCTTAAGATTCATGCAACATTATGTAAGAGAAAACCCCAAAAAATGGAGATAAGGAAATAATTATGTTTCATATCACACTTACAAACAAACATTAAGATGTCCCTGCACTCCTGTCAGAACATCTTTTGTTGTAGAATGTGTGTGCCCTATAAAAATGGGACCATGAATTCTCTTGGTGCTTGAGTCTTATGACTCAAGGATGGAGTGAGAGAGAGAGCACTTGAGACCAAACAGTGTTACTGCTTCACAATATGTGTAAGTGAGTTAAAATGCCATTTTCTTCCCATCCGGTCTTATAGAATACGTATTTATCAACAGTAGGTTTCCACACATACCACAAATGTATGACCACACACAGACACAAAAACACACACATCTACACCCAACTCCTATCTACTCTGCCAGAGATAGCTTGAGTTTGCTGCCAGGGGGCTTCGAGAAGGACAATCTGTCAGTGTAATTTGTGTTTATGTATCTAGTCAGTCATGGGAATGGTATGAAAGCCTGTGGTCTTTAGCAGTGTGTGTCACCACACTCACAGAAACATGTTTCTGGAAAACTGGATTTAGAATTCATGATAGGTTTTTTTTTTTTTTAAACAAAGCCCAGAAAGAGACACATGTTGAAAGCTCAGACAGCTTCATGGAAATGTACACACACGCACTTCATCCTTTTTGATATTTTATACTAACATCAATCTGTTGCTTCAGGGAACAGGTAGATTTGGAGAAAACTGATACTGCTGATATTTGAATACAAAATGTAACATTAGCTAAATATAATGTGAGCATTGAGCTGATTTACACAAACGGAAGGAAAAGGTCAGTTGAGTTCAGTTTAGCGCCAAATCACAAGAAATGTAATCTCAACCAAAAAAAAAAACAAAACATAGAAAACAGAGAAGAGCGACAACAACCAGCAGATAAACTGGGCAGGTTTGTAGAACCAATAACTGCACACTGGAAACACAGCTCCAAGGCTGGGGATACCTACAGAAAGGTACAAGCAAAGGGAGACAGAGAGGAAGAAGCACAACTACAGGAGAAAGAAGATAGAAAACTAGCTTTGTCTAAACATAGCAGAATCCACCTACCAGTAATTTTAAAAAAACTTCACCAACTTCATGTCTGCTTTGTTAAATTTGCACAGGAATGTTAATTTGTGTTGTGTGCCACGCTATTTCTTGTCTCTGAGCAGTTGCTAGGCAAAGTTACTGGTCCCAGCCAAGAAGCAGTTCTGTAAAATGCATTTTTTTCCTCCTTTTTTTATATTGTTGTATTACTTAGTGAGATTGTGTTTTTACTAAGATAGGTTTTCCTACCACAAGCTTGTGTGCTTGTGGAAGCTTCATTCATTTTAAACCAATTTCTCAAATTTAGGCTGATATTTCCATCATTGGAAGTTCAGAAGACTATTTGAGGATTTTGTTTTTCTACATAAGATTTTACAAAGGAATTTAAAGGAGCTTTATTATTTTAGCATGATTTTCCCTCGGGCAGAAATTATTTCCATCTAATATCCACAAATGACACAGGAAAATATATACCCTCAGAGACACACAACTCCAACCAGCAGCACTCTAAGCTGCTCAATTAATTGCATGGCATTCTTGCAGCAATAATGTGTGTCCCAGATGCTTTAACAAAACAGGACTGGAAAACCATGCTAACAACATCCTAATTACAATCCACAGAGAAGATGTCTTGGTTTAACACTTCCTCTGGAACCTCCATCCATCAATCCTAACTATCCACCATGTTTTGCTTTGTGGTCTTGTTTTTTGTCTTCCATGTATGTAGCTAATATTGAGGTTCTTTTGGTTGGACCCATGTCATTTGTGTGTCATGCGTTCGTGTAACATTTGTGCTTGCTCTTCATGTCTACCATGTTTCTTCGTTTGTTGTTGTCTCGTCATCATATGTGTCTGTCAGTTACTAAGCGCCATAAGACTCATCTGAAGAGGCTGGACCGGAGATGGACGTTGGGGGGTGTCATCAGCAGGCAGCAGAGCCGAGGTGAACTAAGACAGAAACTGTACCACCTCCTTCCCTTCTTCCCTCCCTTTGTTATTGTTCTTCTCACCCCTCTTATTTATTGTCTTTCATCACATGGGTCAACTTGTCCCTCTCCACATGGACACAATGATTCAGTCTTGCATCCCGTGTTGTCTTCCAGCAAACGCATTTATCAAAAGCCACAATCCACAACTACTAACCACTAACTGACATTAATATGAAATGAGCCTGGAAAGCAAAGGTGAAATCAGCGATTTTATATACACCAATTATTGATGCGAAGCCCAAATTATGTTACAAAATTGCTCCATGTAAGCGCTTTCATTATAATTAAACAATGTGTGCCAAAACCAATCTTCTCAGAAAAGCTGAAAAAAACACTACCCACTCATCTGAAAGTAGTTGGGTATTAGAGTTTGGAATGCCTTATGCTGCATTTTTTATGAGCAAATGAAGCATGTATGTAGTTTTCTAATGAGTGTGTTTTTTACCAAAATGTGGTAGAAACAGACATGTATCCTGCTGGGATGCAGATAATAACCAATACTGACAGATAAACAAAGAGCCTTATTAATGTCTCACTTGGTTAGAAAGAAAATAACACTGTCAGTCAAAGACTTCTACATGTTGCTCTTACTAAAGCCAAGATGGCTTATTTATTTATTTATTTTTCACAGGAGATGCATTTGTGCTGTTGTCAGAGGAGTGAGGATTAGGCCGTTGAGTTCAGCCAAAACTTTGCACTTGGCAGTTAATGCTGCTCTCTGGAGTTGAGAGAGAGCTGTTTCCACCCAAGGACTGAAATTCTGCTTTGTGTTAAAAATTAAAAAAAGTTAGATATTTTGCTGACTCTACAAAAATAATTTGTAACAGTGATGCAGGCGATGCATGTTGCGGTTAACATAACATCTGATTCAGAGTTTCCCTTCATTGGACTGTTGGATATTGTTTGAAAGAGGAGGATGGTGAGAGGAAAACACTTTAGCAGGAAAATAAAATGTACAGTAATATATTTTACCCACAGAACCTACTGGAGTTTTTGCAAGCAAAGAGAATTTCTATCCCACACCCATTCAGCTCCTACGCAACCTTGGAAGTGGGTAGGGAAAGGGAAAATTTAATAATTTGTCACCAGAATGTTGATTCTTGTGTACCAACTTGCAGGACAGCATACAGAGAAGTGATTCTTTATATGTGCTCTCCTCCTCTGTGAACACATCTCTTCTTCCTGTGCTGTCTGTGTTTAGACAGGAATTGCCATAATGACAGGAAATGATGCCTTTGCTCTGCCCCTTGGCCTCATGGGAATGCATAAATCAGCATGGAGCCTCTGCTCTCTATTATGTGCTGAGTTAGGAGGTGCTTGCTGTCTGTCACAAGGCCAAGGGCACTGTTAGAAATCTGGCTTGGCCCATGTGCTGTAGTTTGCCCTGTTCAAAAGCTTTGGGGTAATTTGGGGTAATAATTTTAGTTGGTGACATTTTGAGGAATACACATTAGTAAGCAGTGTATTCATTTTAATGGGGATAAAATGCCTTAATTGGTCAGATGGCAGGAGAGACGGTAGGAAATGAAGCCTGAGAGAAGGAACAACGCAGACAGGGGATGTTGCAGTTTATGACCTTGGCCCTAAGGCAGGGAGACTTACATTACAACTGCTGAGCCAATAATGAGCATGTTTTGGGCATGATGTCCACAGTGGGCCGGGTTTGTCCTGTACTGCCAGCTATTCTAATAGAGAATTTTTAAATATAGAATATCAGTAAATAAATACCAGAAAATAAACTGCATCACTAGAAGCTAGCTGTATGTTTACTCACCCTCAGTTTATTCTGTAGGCTGTACAGCTCTCTCCAGCCAACATCTCACTCAGAATTTGAATATTTTTGCTCCTTTTTTGGCATAAATTACACTGTTTATAAATAGTGCAAGCTGATGGTTGTAGTCTATGTTTTTGTTGTACAAGGACACAAAACGGTGAAATTTTAAGCTTCTACCTGACTGTGAAAAACTAAAACAGTCTTACACACACTGATGAAAGGATTATTTATTTGTGGTTTGTAGTCTTTCAGGTAGTCGTCAAGTTTCAAGTCTTCTTGGAAACAATACATACTTTATAATTCTGTAGACAGAAGGCATTATCAGTTGTTCTAATCATCTGTCTTGTTCATACTTAATACAAGCAAACTGCAGTGGTAATTTCATGCATAAATGAAGTTTAAAGTTTTCCAAATAAAGTGGGTGTATTTTGTTTACAATTTCACTTTACCCTGTTGCCAAAGACATTGTTTTTCAGATGAGCTGTTTAGAGACAGCAACAAAAAGAGCTGAATCTTCTCTAATATTTGAAGATACAACAATTTTCTGGTATAGATCACATTGTGTACAGTAACTGTGTCTTTTTAATAAATACGGATACATCATATAAACACTTCACGTCTTGTTGTTAGTCACAACATTATAAAGTTCTCTCACTTTCATAAAATATTTATAGACAGATCTGATGTGCCAAGGAACATTTTAACAACACACAGCACATGTACATCCACATCTGGAAGCTAGAAGATGCCAGACACAACAAGATGCCAGAAAGCAGAACAATTTAATTATGTACAAAGAAAAGATACATCTTTGTTCTAGTTTTGCTAAATTGGTGCCAGTGTATCAGGAAACAATTTAAACAGAAATAAAACAATATTATCATGTATATTAGTGCATAATGTAATGGAAATACTGTAGTATGTCATTTAAAGAATATAATTTCTTGCTCTCACCATTTTTATTTCCTCACAATATTTAGAGATTTTGCAGCCCTTCAAAATATTTCTAACTTTGTTGTCATTTTCTGCTCTGGGTTTGACAGAAGAGAAGTATACAACAGTGCAGCCCTATTCCAGCCAGGGCAAGGACGAAATTGCTTTTGAAAAAGGAGTCATTGTGGAGGTGATACAGAAGAACCTGGAGGGCTGGTGGTTTATCAGGTAAGCATCTGCTCATTTTCTTTAAATGCTGATTTTATTTCTATTTTTTTTAAATTATTATTTGTTTTCCCCACTTACTTGACAGGTATCAGGATAAGGAGGGCTGGGCTCCAGCCTCATATCTAAAGAAGGTGAAGGATGATTTCTCTCCTCGTAAAAAGGCTGTTACAGGCCCAGTGGAGATCATTGGAAACATCATGGAGATCAGTAACCTACTTAACAAAAAAGCCTTAAGTGAGAAAGATGTACAGACGGAAGGCGGCCCAGAGAGCCCCCAGGTGGCCAAGAAGGAGATCAGCTTGCCAATCCCCTGTGCTGACTCCAGCCCTGCTAATTCCCCACAGAATGAAAAAAGCAAAGCAGAACCTGCATCGCCAGCTGTAGCCCGCATTGCCCCTCATCGGGTGGAAATAGGTTAGTTATGTTGCTGTGAATGTTTGAATTCTGTCATTAACTGTTTTGAAGCTAATGAATGTGCAGTCTACATGTAGGTGTGACCAAACAGGTCTTTTTGTTTGTGATTGTTTCAAAGGTTCACCAGTTCTCAGGCAAAAACCTCCTCCTCGAAGAGATGCAACCCTGGTAAGAGATTTTCTAATCATGTAGTTATTTATTTGTTAGACTGTTAATGATCACATAAGTTGATAAGTCTGTGCACATACATCTGAATAAATGCATGCCCCTTGTGAGCAATTACGATAGTGTCCAGTCTGAACATCTATTCTCAGTTGAAGAACAAAGCAACAAATCTATTATTGAAAATGAAACTGATATAATAGAAATCAAAATCAAAGACATAATGTTGGACTACACTCTATTGGAGTCTTTTGTCTTCTTTTTGTGGAATCACAAAAATGACCTCAGGGAGCCTTGAACAGATGGCAAGTTAAAAACTTGTGAGGGTAAAGGTTTCTTCAGTAAGACTGCTATCAACTAATAAACAAAGTACCTCAAAACTGATAGAACAAGTCTTTTTTTGCTCAGGGGTTCCAGTTGCCCTCCCCACCAGAGCCCCCTACAGTTGAAGCAGAGTATTACACCATTGCAGATTTCCAGTCCTGCATATCTGATGGTATCAGTTTCAATGGAGGACAGAAAGCAGAGGTAAGAGCTCCTTTTCAAGGTAAGCTTCAATAATAAGACAGCTTTAAAATAGTGTACCAATGACATACCTCTTGCTGTATTGGTAAATTCATCCATAGGTCTCAGATCAATAATTATTCTGCCTTTACCAAGAGAAATTTATAAAAATGCCTCCATTTAACGACGTCTTAAACTTGTTTTTTAGGTCATAGAAAAGAATTCTGGCGGTTGGTGGTATGTCCAGATAGGAGAGAAGGAGGGCTGGGCTCCCTGCTCCTACATTGATAAACGTAAAAAACCCAACCTTAATCGCAGAACAAGCACCCTGTGCCGCCCCAAAGTTCCACCCCCAGCTCCACCTATTAAAAAACAAGATTCAGTAGAGACTGCACCTCCCAGCAGCCCTGGATCTGAAGCTCCAGAATCCCCTGTGTCTCCTGGAAGACCTGTGTATGAAGAGCCAGAATATGATGTACCTGCCATTGGTGACCTGGACTTGGAGTCTGAGTTTGAGTTTCTGAGGGGAGAAGGTTCCTTGGTGGATGGAAAGAATGAGGATACTTCCTCTGAGAAAGGATCACATCCCTCTTCCAAGCCTTCTCCAGCGTCATCGCTCCACAGTGCCTCCTTCAAGTTGGGTGAGTCATTTGAAGATGGCCATGAAGTAGAGAGGGATTTGGAGGGAGAGGAAGAGTGTATCTATGAGAATGATGGCTTCCGGCCATTCAGGGAGACCCCGGAGAGGCAGTGCAGCAGGGACTCAAATTCATCGAAGATAGGTGTCTTTTCAGACACTGGCAAGACTGCAAATACGACGGTAGGTGGAGGTGGCTGGAGACTGGCAGGGAACAAGCTCAAGATCGACTTGAGCAGCAGCCCATTTTCAATCAAAGCTGAAGAAGCATCCAGTCCTAAATCTGCCTCCACTGAATCCACTCCAGATCTGTCTAGACCCAAGAAAGACCAAGAGGAAAGTAAGGCTTGCTTCACCATCAAGTCTTCTTCTAAACCAAAGCCAGTTGTGAGGCCTAAACCTCATCTAGCCAAAGCATCCAGTGCTGAGAAGATGGATATAAGTACTTTGAGAAGACAGCTGCGGCCAACAGGGCAGCTAAAGAATGGCACAAAAACTAAAGGTGAGGATTCTGAGACAGCTTCAGTTGTCTCCTCTGAGGACTCATTCTCATCTCAGAGCACATCAGATCTCTCTTCCATTTATTCTAAAGGGAGTCGGGGTGATTCTGACCTGGAAGGATGCAACCTGTATCGTACCACAGATCCCTATGAGAAAGTCCAAGACTCTGAGCTCAGTTTTCCTGCTGGAGTAGAGGTGGAAGTGCTGGAGAAGCAGGAAAGTGGTTGGTGGTATGTTCGCTGGGGAGATTCAGAGGGTTGGGCACCAACTTACTACTTGGAGCCATCAAAGCAGCAAGATGATATAGCAGGGTCAGAATCTGATGGTACTCCGACTAAACCTGGAAGCCTCAGCAAGTCCAACAGCCTGGAGAAGAATGAACAAAGGGTACAGGCACTAAACAACATCAACCAAAACCTAAAAAAGGTCACCCCACCTATCCCATCCAAACCTCCAGGTGGCCTTTCTAAACCTACTGGCTTGTTCAGTTCACAGAAGCAGAATAGCACCAAACAGCAGCAAGTTGTGAGACCTCAGTCTGTCTTTATATCAGCCCCAATCA
Source organism: Helostoma temminkii (assembly GCA_900302695.1). Classification (NCBI taxonomy): domain Eukaryota; kingdom Metazoa; phylum Chordata; class Actinopteri; order Anabantiformes; family Helostomatidae; genus Helostoma; species Helostoma temminkii. Next base: position 31,669 of record OMLM01004732.1, read on the forward strand.
GGGACGGTCGCAGCCCTGTTGGCTCGCTCAGGAGAAATGAGTCCCTCAATTCTACAGATCACCCTCGTGCCAGCCCCACAGTGCGACGCAATGCCTCCTTTGGCACTGTGCCACGCAACCTGGCACCAAACAACATAGCATTACCAAACAGGAACAGATCCGGTACAGGTAGCTCTGAATCCCTTGGCCTCAGCTCTCAGAAGAATGCCCTCCCTGTATCCACAGTGAAACCCAAGCCCCACATCATTCATAACAACCTCAGAGAGGTGTATGTCTCCATAGCAGATTACCATGGCGACGAGGAGACCATGGGATTTCCTGAGGGGACAAGTCTGGAGGTCCTGGAAAGAAATCCCAATGGATGGTGGTATTGCAAAGTTCTAGACAATGGCAGACCAAGGAAAGGGTGGGTTCCCTCAAATTACCTCGAGAAAAAGCACTAGCATTCATGTGGAGCTGGCAGAACTCTGAACATGCATGTATAGACTACTCAAACAGATGCATTTATTTTGTGAAAAAGGCTAACCCTAAAACGTTAAGGATTGAAATTACCCGGTACCTTTGACAGAAGCAAGCAGCCAGATCAAATTGTGACTGAAATGAAATGAGACATCCGGTAAAATGGGTCTATGTGAGACAGTGCCTGGGACATTGGATTAGGACCAATATACTGGGACTCACAAAAGAGAGCACCACAATGCAGAAGAATTAATTAATGATATTCACCAGCGTCTACTTTTAACTTGAAATAAGAAGTCATATTGTGTCCACACCTTGATCCTTTTTTATAATGTAATTTTTAAAAACCTTTTAAGCATTTAAAGCATGCATGTTTGATTCATTATACTGACGATGCCTTGAGCTGTTGAAATTAAACTCTTTTCTCCTCCTTTACTTACAGAAAATCCCAGCTGTTGCCAAAGCTGCTTTATGTTAGTCTCATTTTGTCTCATTTTGGTGCTGTCTGTTTGCATGTTTTTTTTAACCTTTTCATATGTCACCTTTATGTGAACTATTTTATCCATTTAATTGTATGATATTGTTCTAATGAAACAATTTGTGAGCATCTCTCATTATTACAGTAATTCTTGCCATTGAATGTAAAAACAATTTTTGATGATTTCCCCTGAATCTCACAGTGTCTCACAAATGTTTAGCTTTAGTTTTCATTTAAGAGGCTAATTGAAATTAAACTTCCCTAAAAATTCTATTTATTCATAAAAAACATGTTATTACTTATTTTATTATTTTTTACAGATGAAACATACAGACAATTGCTTAAACATTTCTAAAAAACTGCTCTATTATACATGGCAACATTTTGAATTTCTGCTGGGCAGTAAATTTGATATAACTCTTCAGCTGCAGTACTGGGATGCTCACTTTTGTTTTGTTAGTTGTGTGACCAGTGATGATAACTGAAGTGCCAAAAGAATGAATTAAATAAATGCACTTTTTTAACAATTATTAGTTGCTTTTTTGAGTATGTTTTTCACAACTCTGACAACTTCATTCAAACCAACAAATAATTTATATATAACAGTAAGAATTATATAAAGGAAATCATATTGGGTCAGGTTTATGCAACTAGTGACAAAACCAGTCTAGACTATGTATAGAGTATACTTATACATCTTGTATATATTTATATACTGAGACATTATCTGTATTTCAAGAGAGAGAGAGTTTTAAGTGCATCTAGCTAGGATTTGAAACATATTTACTTATCATTTAAGTCACTTTAATGTTGTATTTTTAGTTACATTCTTGGCTTTTATTCAACCCCATGTGCTCTTCTATGTGACAAAGCTGAGCTTTTTTTTTTAAATCTCTGTGATTGACACATACTTTTACATATTTTTCTACAGTGTACACATCTTATTACATACAATATTGCTTCACACAGTAAATATCACAGTGAACACACATCACAGCAGAAGTATACATGTTCATATTGACAGGAGTTATCGACCTTAGAGTTGAGTTAATAAAACAGCAGTACGCCATGTTATAGTAGTTTTCAAATCTCCATGTGTGGCATTTTGTATGGCAATCACCCTGCTGTATTGAGAGGGGAATAATTATCTAAAGAAAAAATTTGGCGAATGATAAATATAAACAAAAAAATAACAGAACATGTTTGGCCTCTGAATTGTACCTTTCTGCCTTGTTATAAGTAAAATATCACAATATTGAATGTGTTTATACCTAATATAAACTCACATCTGTTCATATCCAATACAGCTGAAGTGTTTAAACAGCTGGATGGAGTTATGAAAATAAATTAGATCACACTTGGTTGCCTGACATCCCTTTAATTCCTTACCCATAGTGCTGAGCCAGATAGTGGTGCAATTGACTTTGAGTGGCCTCCTCTGGCAGCTTCTGCATCAGAGGAACCTGTACATTTGACTTTGGCTTAGATGGCTTTTAGTCTGTGGCTGCTTGGCTGCTTAATTTAGCAGCAACTGACAAAGCAAAAGTTTGTAGTGTGGAGTTGTAGACTATAATCTTGTCACCTTCAGCTATAATCAGAGAAAAACCAAACCAGAAAAACCAATGCAGCAGTTTTACGCTGTCAGACACTACATATGGGAGATATATTGAATTTTGTGCCTGAAATATAATAAGACTTACAGCCCACAGGAAATGTATGTGAAATATGTCCATCCCACTGGCTGCTTTCCTTGCTAGGATCTCCACACCCACCGGTCTGGAACTATGGGTGTCTGTTGATCATCTTTAAAACATGTAATTTATTTGTTAAAAAAATATAATAATACTAGTAATAATCATAATAATAATAAGGGAGGGAGAGTAAGGAATACTAAGGAAATGCAAGATATCCATGTGACACACCCGAAGTAACATGGAGGTGGAGTGGAGTGCTTGTACTGTAAACATGAACACTCATAATCTACACAGCATAATTTGAACTCAGAAATTGTTTTAAAAATTAAAAATGGGAAATAAGTTTAAAATCCAGTACAAAAATTTAAGGAGTCAGTTCTGACATTAAGTTATGTTTATGACAGAAAATAATCTCTTTCCAGTTTATTCTTTGTATTATTTATGATGTAGAAAAGACATTTTTGGAATTTGAGATGAAAAATGTCATATTACACGCACACACACACAAACACACAAAAATGTGATCTTTTTCAGCTCTGAACTCATCTTGTGTTCGTAATCCTTTTGGTGTTGAGTGACTTTCTGTGTTGTGTGAAAGGTGTTGCAGTGGTTTCTGGCCTCTGGAGGGCAGCAGCACTCAGCATCTTCGTGCAGACTGGGCACAGCATCTCAATAACTTTCACCTCTGTCTTCATCAACACAGCAATTAGTATAGGTGTGAAATCACTCAGTTGATATTTCTGAACAAAGTTGTACTTTTAATGTGATTGCACTGCTCTTAGCAGTCTGTCTCTCGACATCGCTAATCTGACCGAGAAAAAGATTTTACATCATGCTGAACACCAAAAGCTTAAAGCCTTAACTACAACAGAGGAAAAAACTCACATTCTGACAGTCTGATGTGTAGTTGAAATTCATAATCAATAGCGTTGTGCTTTTTTGGAATACAAATTTGACACCTTAATAGACAGTGTGTGTGTCTGACCAAACAGCTGTGTAAAAGAGATACCACAACACAGCTCAGAAGTTTGCCAAGCCCTTAAGCCTTCAGAAGGACAGCAGCCAGGTTCACTGAGAGGTCTGAGTGGAAAGTCTGTGTGTACGCAGACACCGCAGATATATACCGTATTCATGTCACTTTCACACACACCAGCTGTGTATTTCTTTCTTACCTCTGAGAACACTTGGCCATGAACGGCAGCCACTGCTGCCTGTTTCATGTCCGGACGTCATGGGCTGTATTTGTGCCTATTGGTGTGCAGCATAAAACAGCGTTGCATTAGAGCCAGGCCTGTGGGGTAGTAAATAACAGATGATGTTCACTCTGGCCAGGTCTACATACCACAACTCTAAACAGTTTCTCTGTGAGTTATAGCTGTTTACTAAAAGCCCTTGCCTTTGTTATTCATATAGTATATAGTGGGATGTTAGTCAAGTATACTACTGTGGAGAGTGATTGTGTTAGCCACATAAAAAATGGCAGCTTTTCTGTTCTCTAACTGTTGTCCAATTTGAATTTTTGTGCATAAGAGGTTAATCCATCATCAAACATTTGTATAATGTACATTCAGGGAGAAGGTAATGCTCGCTCGTTTCCCGTCTTCTGCCAGATTGAATTCAGTTTCCTGCTGTGCATAAAACATAATAAGGACTGTAGCTGTAAAATGGAAATGGTCAATTTTAACTTTTTATTGCAACCTGACTGAACTGCCTCAACCAAAGTAGGAGATAGGCTTTCTTTTGTCCCCAAACTTTCTTTCTCTCTGTCTCTCTCTGGATATATATACATATGTGTATATATATATTTATATATAAATATATATATTTATATACATACTTAT
>OMLM01004732.1:36168-47999 GCA_900302695.1 Helostoma temminkii
CATGTGTTTATTAAAACCACAAAAACATTGATTCAGACTTAAACTTTATTTAACAAACTGAACATTAGCAAACTCAGAAACCATTTTAAACCAGCTTATTTTCTTATCCAAAGTGCACAATGCCCACATTCATCTACTTGCTGGTTTTGTTTTGTTTATGCTGCAAAAATTTGGTCACCTTTGATAAAACAGGTAGTGCCCCTGCCTGCTTCACTTCAACACCAATTTAAGAAAGAAACTAAATTATGCGCAGGTAGCACACAGCAAGTTAATTTTACCATTTAATAGAGTAGATTTCACTCATATGCATTTTATTCCCTTATAATACTATATGTTAGAACATGGCATTAAATCAAACAATTGGTATTTTGGCCCTTATCGGTTTTTTGGTGGTGAGTTAGATGAAAAAAATTATACCACTCCCACGTTTGTCTGGTAAGTGGTTTCAGCTAACACACTAACAAAATCAATCTCTAAACCACCTGTTATTTACACATCTGTTGCTTATTTATGGAGCAACATTACCTTTTATTTATGGAGTCATGTTTCTGTCGAAGTAGCAAAGTAAAAGTACTCCCATCAAAAAAATTCCCAATAGTGTTACATATTTGTACAGTTATTACTGTGTCTCAGTGTTGTTGCTTGCTTTTTTAAAAATCGTCATCTGCAAAGTAAGTAACGCAGCTTCACATACATGTAGTGGATTAAGTGTTGTGATTTGGAAATACTCAAGCATGAGTTTGTTAAAATTGTATTTGAGTTCAACTTTGTTACATTCCACGGCTACGAAGGGGTACTGATCTTCTCATCCAACTCCTCACCATAAAGTCAATAAGTCTCCTAAAACATCAAACTATGCCTTTATGTGAAAATCAGCTGAATATGTTTTCTATAGTCTTGGGCAATGCAACAGTAACAAACAATCATACATATAAAACAAACAGTTATAATTCTCTATAGTAGCATTGGGAAAATAAATAAACTTCATAATGTACAGTTAATATTACACTCATTAATACCATTTTTCTATCAAAAATGTTTCACAATATTTTATTTCTGCTAGGTCATATTTGGTCGGGAAGAAAAAACAGAAACAGGTAGAAATGTAAAGGCTGAGCATCTCTCAAGCACAAGAAGTTTCCAGTATTATGCAATGCAGTGACAGAAGGAACACGGCGATATTAAAAAATTTCATTTTTAGCAGTGAATAAATTTACACACTGATATTAAGCACACTGAAATGTTTGCTTCAAAGTCAAACACTACAGCTTTGTGTTGGTAGGTTGTGTGGTTACACCCGCTCACATCAGAGACATCACGACCACATAACAGTGACTTGAATATGAATCTGATTGTCCAGACTTCGCTTTACAAAGGCACACAAGAAAATGTTCAACTACAAACTTCTCCACGGACAAAAAGCTGTTGATGCCTCAAAAAATAAGCACTTACTACTTTAGAAATTACTGAGTAATGTTTCAGTATGGCTAAAATAACACCTGAAATAGCCTGTATTGCTTAACAATTCAAAGCAGTACATAATGAATGAGATTAGTCAAGTGAAAATGTCCTTGGAGTTCGCTTTTACTGATGGAGAGCAGCATTGATATGCAAATGAAATCCTCACAATGTCCCACCATAACAAGCTACATCCTTGTTACCGAATGCACGCATGTGAAATTTTTTTTCCACTTGAAGACACATTGTGCTGAAACATCATCACAAAAAGCATATATTCATGTTCTAACTCAATGTACAAATGAAAGAGGGTTGTGTAACCTGAAGTAAGCCAAGCTATCTATAACGTAGCGTTTCATGGGTTTCTTGCAATGATGAAGAGGTTGATTTGTCGTGTTTATGTGCTCTCTCAGCATTTTAAAAATACTCCACTGCCCACCAATGTTTATTTGGATGACTTTGTCCAATTGCAGCATCCATCAGGCTTACTGAGGAGCCAGAGATGGTGGGGGCGGCTGCCAAGGAGAAGGACATGCAAGTCCCACATTTTATAGGCTTTCTTACAAACACTGAGCAAGCAAACACGTTCTTTGCACAGAAACAGCGCGCAGACACACAACAATGATGCCTCTTCCTCCCCTGTCTTCATCCCGAACTTATAACATCCTCTTTCACTCCTCTCTTGTTCCCTCTCTACTGATTTACATTCTCATTCACTGTGTGCGACCTTCTATCGTGACATCATTCACGCCTATTTTACCCTTCACAGAATCTCACCTGCCTGAAGTTCATAGAAGCGCTGCAGGTAGTGAGATATTGGAGAAAACACTCCATTTGTTACACAACTGACTTTCTTTAAGGATATATTTATTCTTTATGTTTAGAATTTCATTTCAGGAAGAGCATTTTCTACTCATTCAAAAATGGCTTAGTTTAGAAATGCTGAAAAATGTTGAGTACAAAAACTCTGAAAGCATAGCATCCTACACTTCTAATATGTCTTTAGTCCTCTGTAAGGTTTAGTGTAGAACTGATTCTTCCAAAACCACCATTTTGACCCAATGCTTCCTGACAAGCCCTGGACAAGCTGGTAAAACCTCAGGTTTATTCCTGTTGTTGTCCTTCTTGTTTGTTACATTTCCCTGGACATTTTTTATTTATTCTAAAACTAGTTAGCAATAGGACAGATGGCTCTTGAGGTTACTCTCCCATCAGCAAATCACATTGTCACTAGACGACAGTAGGTCCACGTCCAATCTGCTGTTTCTGTTGATCACACTGTTTTTCCTGTGGTCTCTGATGAATCTCTATACATGGTCCTCACAGGTTGGAAACACTGTGAACTTTCCGAGGATGTGCTTTCGACATCATAGATAAAATGTTCTAATGATAGAGTTTAAAGTCCTGCAGTACCTGAGCCAGATTGCACACACAAACAAGTGGGCTTTCAGTTGTGCTGAGTCCATCTTCTCAAAGTCTTACATGGCTTTGACAACCTCTTGAGCTGAACTTGACAATGCAACACACTGTCTAACACAAACCTACGCGCTCCGGTAGGTCTTGATGATATCTTTGATTGTCCTCCTGCAGATGGGGCAGCATGCATTGGCCATCTTCTTGAGTTTGAGGCCACACGCATAGCAGAGACACATGTGTCCACAGGCGTAAAGAACTGTGTCCACCATGTTCTCGTAACAAATGGTGCATTCATCACTCCATGAGCCTGAGCTGGATGGCAAGGAAGGGGACTCTGGGTGGCTGGAGAATGGAGAGCTTGGGGTTGTACCTGAGATGGCAAGAGAGAAAACATTAGATATGTATAAGTGACTGACAGAGAAAACAAACAGAATAATTGGGTCCTTTAACACTCCCCATTCACAAAATGATTATTCCTCCAACATGCTGCCCTGCTATTGTATGAATGGCATGATACTGGCACAGAGGGTCGTTTATCTGCAGCTGGAGGTGAAAGAAGTGACAGCATTTTACAGAGAGTGGGTTGGTGTTCCTGGGGGACCTCCCAAATACACTGGAGGAGATATAGCATTTATGATGTGATTCAGGCCCTGTGAGAAGCTGCGACCTGTCCATAGTATACCCTGCCTCTCACCCAGTGACATCTGGGACTGTGTCCAGTTCCCCATGACACACCATAGGGTCTCGGGTGCTTTACCCTAACCTTAATCAGTTATGTCTGCCCACTCACATGCTGGAATGCTGGACCTCAGGTCTCCCTGTTGCTCCTCCAGTGTCTTACCACATGAACACACTGCTTGCAAAAAATCTAATCTGTGACCATAATGCATTTCTGATGTTATACGTCACTGTCACATTAAATGCCACATCTTAAAAAAATAGTATGCTGGCAGCTGTGTAAAATTTACACTGTGGTCAATTTAAAGCCAAAGTGTTGCTATCTCTGTCAAAAAGAGGCTCCAGCGTCTGTGCTGAGGTCCATTCTCCTTTTGTAGCTGTTGACTGCCAGGACTTTTCTCTCAGTCTGTCTGCAGAGTGGGGCTGCTGATGTTGGAGAACACTGCTTCACATCACCAAGGTAAATATTTGCTTTATGCACTAACATGCATGCTGGCTGTTTTATTACTCTTGAATATGTCGTATAAAGAAGGATCCTCCAATATTGATGTTTTCATAAATACCAGTTCTAATACTAGTGAATGCTCTGCTACAGTACTCTGGGTATCCTTCTACTGGGGAATTATGAGGATTATCTGATTGTTGGGGCAATAACAATACCTTGGGGGAACTTAACAGGAGAGACAGAAAATAAATACAGAGAAGACAAAGAATTTAATTGGAACACTTTGACAAACCTGTGGAGGAAGAAAAGGCTGTGTGGTAGTTGAAGTTGAGGCTTGAATTGAGGTTGATGTTCAAGGGTGTGTTAAGGTTGGGCTCGGAGTTACCGCAAAGCATTGTGGGAGTGCTGGGTGTACAGGATGGGGAGCTGGGGACTGATGGGCCTCGAAGGTCTGGGTGTGGAGATGAGCCTGAAGGCACACAAAAGACATCTGGGTCAAAACAAAGATTTACAGATAAAAGACATAAGTGCCAAAAAGATTCAAATGCAACACAATTTAATATTTCTATCATTCACACCACATAGCTCTGAGTTATTAGAACTAAAATTTATCAAACAGGAAGAGAGACAGCTCTGTCATCTCATCGACATAATACATTCCCTGACTCGTGATCCTAACCCTAACAATCACAACTAACTGCATAACCCTAAACTTCATCCTAACCCCAACCAAAACCTAATTCTAACGCTAACCCTAAAACCTGGTCTTATACCTGTAAATGCTCTTGAACTTGTGAGAACTGACTAAAATGTTCTCACAAGAATAGTATGTGAACAAAAGTTGTCCACACAAGGAAATAAAAACATGCACACAGACAAATAAATCTGTTCTATTGCTAGGCAGATGACTTCTGAGTCCACAACATCTGTGTGTGGGTGTCTGTGAGTGAGTCAAGAGCCTATGAGTTGGTGTAGTCTCATCGGACACCATGCACCCCTTCCATTCCTTCCTCCTTCATGAGCCCGAGATCCCTCTGGGTAGGATACAAAATGCTTCCACAGACTCTGTTGTCTCTCTTGTATGATCCGCCCCCATTCACACCCCATAACCACCGGCTCTGGCATCAGTTCCCATTCTGGCAGCTCATCTCTGCTCTTAGATGAAAATACTGACCCCCATTCCACAGACAAATTCTGATCTAGTCTGCCTTGCAGGCACACAGCATTGTTGTTTACACAATGTCCTTCAGCTGACCATGACAAAATTATTTCTATACTGTCAGGACAGCCATTTACTTCCTGCCCCCATCTTTCCATGTGTAAATTATTTAATATTAGTGGTTTACATCCTATCCCTGCAATGACATTATGAAGAGAACCACAGATTGTGAAAAATTACAGAAAGGATTAAATACTATACACTTAAAAAAGAAAGACACATTAATGTGGTTCGTTGTTAGAACAAATATGTATACAGATCCCTGCATAACTCTAGCTATGTGCTTTGATTCACTGCTCTGAACTCTGTTGCCTTTTCCATAGACCACTTCAACCACTGCAGTCTCAGTTTCAACCTATATAAACAAACCATAGTAGCTTTTTAGTCATGCAACAACCAGTTAGCTGCTAAAACACATCAACAAATGTAACAGTCTACATGAACACATCTAACAATTTAGTTTTTACTTAAGGTCAGTGCTGGAATTCAAGGACAAGTAGCATACAGTGTTTTGGGGACTGCCAAAACATTATGCTACAAGAATGCTAACAGTGAACCAAAATGTTTAATTGTGGACTATAAAATACAAACAATGAGCTGAATGATGGCAGGTAATAATTCTAATTCTAGTTTTGTTCCTATGAGCAACTCCTTACACATAATGTGTTTTGTGATTACAGCACATGCGGAAGTAAACCCAGAGCACGACACATGTAATGAGGAAATATATACAACAATTGATTCTGAAAATGTTCAACATAAGACAGAAACTGACCATGTGAGAGCAACAGACTCCCATCTGTTCCACTTCACAGGCTTGACAACACCCAGCCATGACAAACTGTCACTTGCCTCAGTAGCTAGATATTTCCATGGCAACTCATGGCGTGTGGCTGCAGCGAGTGGGTGAGGAGAGACGTCACAAATGCACTCCCCACAGCTGGAGTGGGTAATGACTCGGAGTACGCTCATACCCCAAAGAGTCACGAGAGAGGAAGGGGGGGCGAGTGAGGAATTAAAATCCACAAGGAAAAGAGGAAGTGCCGAGACAATGGGAAGACCCATGTTATGGGAACGAGATGAGGGTGGAAAACCTCTACATCTCAAACCTCCATGCAATTACATTTTAATAATGCATAAAGAGGGCATCATAAGGAGCTATCACGGGCTCACTCATGCTGGCTGCTGGGAGCCCACGCAAGACAGAAATAACCTTCTCAGCCCCCAACTGTCTATGTGAAAGAGAGGACAGGAGAATCCACAAATGAATTACAAGAGAGAGAATGAACAGATTCTATCAAACCAAGGCAGGTTGATCACTGGTGAACTTCACCTTTCATTATACATTTCCAGGGAAAAGTGCAACACATGGTTAGAGGTTTAAAGAATGTAAGTGAACAACTTTTTCTGGAATGACTGTAAAATCAGTCACGCTTGTGTTTGCTACACCTTGCACTATTTCAATGCAATATCATAATAAAAGATGCACTAAGTCCAAGCAATATTACAGATCCATCATATGAAAAATTGAGAATTTTAAATCCTTAAAGCCCAGGACACTTTAAGTCATACTAAATATTTCAAACTTCAATTGGATTTGCACAAAATGTGGCAAAGCGTATTTACCTCTTCAGTGAGGATGTGCGATGTATGTCAACTGTCCTAGAAATAAACTCTTGACTCAATGATTTGAATAGCTTCATTGCACCAAACCTTTTTTGAGTCAAATCAGAAAACTGCTAGTTTGTGTTACAGCCTGTGATCACCACCACAACACGCCATGTTACATGTAAAGTTTCATTTTCACTTTTGAAAGCAGAATCCATAAATTATTTTGCAGATGAAAATTACACCACAATTACCACTGTTTGCCATTTTACCACCGTTTTGACAGATGGGTATTGTTGAAGGGAGCTAGCTTTCAGTGCTATCTGGTTAAATAAAGAAAATACATTTTCCACTTTCAGCTGCCGAACCTGTTAGTGATTATTGTGCTGATTTTAAGTCAGGCAGCCTTAAACTGTGCGTGAAGTCCCACAACCACAGAGCCAGAAACTCTACACCAGGCATGATCAGCGTCAGGATGCCTCCATTTAATGTTGTAGTATCATTATGTGAAATCTGCTGGAACTGAATCAAGCTGACAAAAATTCTGTTGAACTGAGGGTACAAAGTTAACATTCATATGCAAAGCGTGGGGGTAATATGTAAATTTGCAAGAGATATATGAGTTGATAAAAAGTCAGAGAGCAGCCCAGGCAGCAAAGGAGGGGAAAACTATTTCATGACTTAGCTGAGTGGGAATTCAGCCTCCAAAGGTCACTCAAGGATCATGGATTGCATTAACTTCTGAATGGAAACTTACAAATGACATCCTGTAAAGTTCTGTAGAACACATTCAAACTCTTAAACCACCATTTTATAAAATATTCAAAGTACTGCAGAAACTCATGCTAATAGGAAACTGCAGACCATTGCAGGTACATTTCTCTTTGATTGGATCAAATGTAGTTTTTTTTACCTTAAACAGACATGCCCATTGTTGATACAAACACTATAATTAGAAATCTCATTGTTTGTACTGTATTCTCTTGTGGAAAGTGGAGGATGAATAAGTTCATGAGATGAATATGAGTAAGAAAACTTACTCAGGGGCCATTATTTAGAAAATTTAAAGCACCTCTTCCTTTGCACCCCACAATATTTTAGGTTGTTAACAACATAAAAAAAAGATTACATGTTATTACCTAAAATCCTGAGTTGTGTAATGGTGCCGTGCAGACCAAAGAACATCCACAGTGGCCTGGAATTATCAACACACAGCTGCATCCCTGCATTGATGCCGTTATGGCCCATCATGACCTCACCATCTGAATTCACCACAAAGCCCAAGATATCGCCACTGTGGAGTGGTACTGCCACCCGACACACAGCCCAGAATTCCTTGCGGTCAACCAGGGACTCTGGGGTGGATGGGAGGTCACTGGGCCTCAGGGTTGCAGGGTCACATGATGTCACACCATAAGAAAGAGACCCGAGTCGAGTGATGCCTGCCTTCAATTTCACAAACACAGTCTCTGAGCAGCGCATTGGTCTGCTGGTGAACACCAGGGTCCTCTCATCGCCATGGTGATCCAGCCGTGCCACCGTGTGCTTATCCAGCACAGTAACGTGGATGCCGTGCACAGAGTGAAAGTGCAGATCAGTGTCCAAATGGCTGGGCAGCAGCGAACACTGCTGTGAGTTTTGAGAGTTTAGGGGCACATTGCAGGAGGTGGAGTTTAGAGGCTCTAGCGGTTCCTCTTCCTCATCATCTTCCTCGAGATGCATCTCCTGCGGCTGCAGACTCAGGTCACACAAACTAATGCAAAGGCGAGGGTCATCGCCGTTTCGCTGAATGGAGGCTTGGTGGGTGGCAGCAAAAGAACGAGGACGCAGGCAGTCCAGGGGCACCATCTCGCTGTCTGTGGAGACAAATACACAGGGATGTTATGTAATCACTTGTTTGTTGTGTTTGAAGTGGAAATTTTAATCTGAATCATCACATTTTCATTTGGATAAGTCACAAAAACTTAACCCTTATTCAGTCTTTGTCACTCGGATATGACCAGAGAACCAAATTTAATTTATGTATCCACTTAGTATTCTGCATATTACTATGTACAACTGTGGTTTGTTTTATAGTTACTGTTTGTTGGTTCTTACTCCATTTCTTTATGAAGTTTTCATTCTGATGCACTCTCTGAATTAAGGCTTGTAGTTCAGGATGTGAACAGATGCACCAATGTTTAGAAACATATCAGGACTACATACTGTAGTTGCAGGCCAGTGGCCACATCACAGTAAAAGAGATGTAACAGCTTTATGTAACACTGAGAAGAAATGAAATGCACTTAAAGGCACTGAATGACAATAAAGCTGAGCTGAATTTAAACCTCCTACTTTGTATTTAGCTTGGAGTCCAGTGTTAATAAAGCCACAATTTTTCTCCTATCATATTTTGCATTGTTATTTTAACTTTTTATGGAGTATAAACCAAATCGGGCCTAATATATTTAGATACAGACTTCTTATATCAGCCCTTTAACCCTACCTTTTTTAAGCTAAAAGTAGTTAGTGCATACACTGGGGTTCAAATGGCTGTAATGAGCTGCCACGAGTCGCAGGTGTTTACATAACAAACCGTCTCTGCAGCAGTGACTTAATGTGTTATATTTACCATTGGATGCTAAAAACAGCATTTTTTCCAATCATTTAAAGGGAAAGGCATTCTAAAAATTGTATCACATGTCTCTTACTGCTGCACAGCCCCTCTCACAAATAGTGCTAAATAGTGCTATGCTAATTCTGGTCACTGTAAAATAAAAGTCACATGAGAGCAAGATTGCAAAACAACTAAAGGAGGGCATGTCTTTCAGTGCACAGAGCCGATACAAACGGATCTGCATCGTGGCATGCTCACGGACATGCTGCCAAATTTAACATGGCCCTCTCACATGTACTAAAATTAGCCTGATTAGACATTTGAGGAGATCAGGGAGGGACAGACTGAGGGATGAGTGACATGATGGCTGAGCTGTGTGGTTCTTAGTCTCAATCTGCTTTGGGCTTCCCCTACGGGAAGTGAATGGAGAGCGGGAATGTGATAGAGGAGAGGATGAAAAATAGGCTAGGGTGGACACTTGAGAGAAAGGGCATACCTCACTAGCTCCTCTTTATCACTCAAAGACAGCACATCTCCGGCCAGGCACTGATAAACTGCTTGAACTTAATTACTTCCTCAGTCAAGAGTGTCCACATCCAAGTAGGAAGCTCTTATTATTAGCTGCCTTATCATCTTCAAGGCTAAGTTAGCCGACTTTCGGATACTTGAGATTTCTACTTTGGCTAATGTAGCTCCCTGCAGTGTACAGTTTCTGATTTTAACTGTGGTGCAAAACAAAACCATGAAGAGGATAGTAATATTACAAGCACGTTTCTAACTATTGCAAAAACAAGATGTACGAAAAGAAAAGAAAACACTGTAAGACAACAAAGTGAAGCATGTATGACCTCTTTTGGTCTCAAGGGAGCCTGCATCAGAATTTCACACATGAAACACCTGACAAACATAAAAAATATGGAGCCACAGAGATTACATGGCTTGAAACACTCAATCCACTATGTTTATCCGCTGTGTCCTACAATTAACGTGTTTATTTGTGCACACCAACATTCACAAGATGTGTGCAACATTCAAAAAATGTTTGCAACATTCAAGGCATAGTTGCACGCACAGGTGTAAACAACCGTTTAGGGAACGTGGCAGAGACATAGTTGGAATAGTCATGTTTGTCCAACCAGGTGCCCCAGGGGATATGTGTGCAGTTGCAGGGGGGATATATGGAAGCATTGTGAGCACAACTAATTTGAGAACATGGAAATTAGAATTTAATATATATTTATGTATATATATATTTAAATAAATCCACATGAAAGTTCAACTCTAACACACCACCCAAGCCCAGTCTAAGTAAATACAATGGAGATTTGAAAGTTAAGAATGTTACCAATAGATAATTCACTGTAGCATAGTGTTTCAACACACTTTAACATTTGGCAATCCTCCTGTGGTTTTACAATAGCGTGCATTGAGCGCAACAGTCATTATATTCTTTTTAAAACTTTAAAGTTCAAGTCCTTGAGGCTTTTGAATAGCAAGGCAAAGTCTGTATCACTTTTTTTTCAGGCACAAAAACAATACAGACGTGATTAAGTGCATGTTTGAAACTGCCCTAGTAAAATTAAGTGGTTATTTGAAAAGCTCCAGCTACTCAATCTCAGGAGAAAAGCTCTATTTTAATAGAGAAACACATGCCAGACTGACACTGTTCAGCAGGGTCAATGACTGGCCCTTTTGGCTTTAGCTTTTATTAAGCATTGTAGCTGTGAGGAAAAAAAACAGCTATCAGACTTGCTCAACTCTTGCTGAACATTAAGGAGGTATTTCTTGGCTTTGCGCAAGCAAGAAACACCCACGCCAAAACGTATTCCACTGAGAGGTTTACCTACTGTTTTCAAAAAAGATGCAAATGTGAGACAGAAACTACAAACGCAGTGCAGAAAAACCGGCTCTTGCAAAGTAAACGTGGCAAAGGAGGATGTCCGGGATATAACTAAAAAAGGGGCATCCTCTTTCAGCGTGAACACAGGCTAAAAAGCAGTTTGTAACACTGCCAAAACAACATTCTGGCTCAACCTCGTCTTGAAATGCATTTGAGAGAAGGCTGCATGCATTGCTGTAATACATTTTTAAATCTAAATAGCTAAAAATGTGAATTTTATCAGAATCTATCCTATGCCTTTTTTGGTGTTGAACAGACAGTGCCATAACACTGAATAGACAAGGGAGGGTTCAGTTTATTCCTTGGGCCGGTGGAACAGGATTAGGAGGCTTTTGGTGGGTTTAGTGAAGCTGCAACCTCTACACAAGTTCAGCTTCACCAATTGTGTGTGTATACATGTATGTGTTTTGAGATTTTCCATAAGTATGCACATCTAGAGGGACTTGTCAAGGGCTCTGCTGAGAATGAGTGAGATGAGTTGGAGTCATTTGTCAGAAAGGAGACGGGGGGG
>OMLM01004732.1:48019-62134 GCA_900302695.1 Helostoma temminkii
ACGGGGGGGGGGTTGTGTGTCCGTCCCAGAAAAAGAGGGAAGGGCTTTTGCTCTTGCTCATTAAAGAAAAAAAAAGCTACAGGAAAAATCTGCACAAAAATATGTGTGATCAGACGGGAGAGCTAAAAGGCTACAGTGGTACACTATAGATACACACCAGAAGCTCAGTTTCTGTTTCTGAAATGTCATGCCATAAGAGCCACATAGTGTAGAGTATTTGAGAGATCAAGTCTCTGGTTCAGTGCCAGATGTTTCTCGGTTCTGGACCATGATCATAGAAAGGAAATGGGACACAGTGAGGTGACAACTAGCAGTAGTGAAAATGATGCCCACCACCTCAGGCTTGTCACGAGGACAAAGTGCTTCCAATGCCAGTGTTTTATAGCCACTTCTTGAACTTGACTTCAAGTGTCTCAGCATTCATTACACACCATGCACTTTCACAGCCCCAGTTGAAAGACTTTTTTTAATTAAATAAATACTTGTCTTGAATATCTTTAAAGTGTAAGGTGTGATCTAAGAGTTTTCCTTCTAAACACCCTGTATGGATGTATTTGAAAAGTAGAAGTTTAATTAAACTGTAATAACCTGGCGATCTAGAAATATTTTGTATTTATTAGACACTTTTTTCTTTTTGCTTTTTAATCATCTTTTTACCTCTCAGATTTATCATGTGGCACATTGAAGGGGCTCAGCCTGTAGGCTGGAAACCATTAAACTACTCAGATGTATATGCAGTGAAGTACAGTGGTTAAAGCTAGTTCACAACCAGCTCAAACCAGCTACAACTGTAAAATGGTACTTATACATAAATGCGTCAGTAACAATCTGATAATGTGACCCACAATAATTTATCAATTACAGAGAACATTTTACAGTGAAACAAGTATTTTCACTTTGCACAGACCACCTAAAGTACATTTCACTAATAATACTTTTATTGGTATTTAACTTAAGTGGGATTTGTATTGAAGGATTTAGTTTGCAATGGAGCATTTTTACATTATTGCACTTTACTGGTAACTTCTGAAATACTTTCACTCTCAGTGTCTAGTACTTGATGATGTGTCTTCTTCTCTGATTATTGGGTAACTTCATTGTTTTAGTTAAAGTGATTTAAGGAGAATCTCTGCATAAACTACACAGATGGACACGTATGCACACTAGTACACACAGAATCCACAGAACTTTACTGGGACCAGACTCTGGTCATCTGAAAGTGATTAGCCTCCTCTCCGAAGGCTTCCCCCTGTACAGCCCAGCTCCCGGGATCCAAACCTGACAGGCTCCATTACAATTTCTATTTTGATTTCCCTGCAAATCTGTTTGATTCCATCTGGGCCGATTAAATCCCAGCTGAGGCACAATACCCTGTCCAGCGGCATTTATTTTGGTTCAACAAATCAAATAAATTCCAAGCACTGAGATCACTTGAAACAGAGCTCTCATAAATGCATAGGCCCTAATCCCTCATGTGTACATGCTGGCAGATGTTAGGTCAAAGAGGAGGACTGTCCTCCAACATTTTGGTTTATACCAGGCCTCTCATTTCACTGTAATCAACTATCTGACAGAATGACTTAAAGTCAATTATATTGTGGGTCCAAAGGAGAAAAAAAAAACAAACAAAAAACAAACACTTATTTCACAAATATCATATATATAGTCACATTGCACATTACATGCCAACAGTAACGTCTGCAAAGGAATAAGAATAAGAAGACTGCTTAGTCTTTGGTTTATTTATAGGATTAAAACCAAAAGAGTCACGAGTTACAGTGCAACCATGGAAATCATGTGTTATACAACGAAGGCTCAAACTATGATGAGCCCATTGAGATACATCACCTATACGCAGTACATGCTTTATGGTGTCAGTCAATTTTGGCCAAAGCAAGCAGTTGTTCCAGTAAAAAAGCACTAAAAAGCAACAAATGTGAATATATTAAACTAATTAAACGGCTAAAAAGCCAGATGGCCATGACCTCTAATTAACAGTCAAGCCAGACTTTGTGTGATTGGTAGGATTAGCTTGTCACCCCAAATCACATTTGATTTCATATTTTTATTTTACTTATTTTACTGCTCCTCTCAGAATGCCAGGTGAGTCACCAAAAAAAAATTATTATTTTCTCTAACGAGAACCAAGAAAGATTTTATTAAGAAAATACTAAAGAAACTATTGTTTATAGTATGTCTTGAAGACGGTGAATCCAGCTTGTCTGTCTCTTAAGCCAGCACACTAAAAACAATGCTGTGGTGAAGACAAATGTTTCTGCAATATTTCCTGCAATACTGTTATTTATTTTTTCAAATAATTTCTTGGCATCTTGCTCTGCTTGTGACTCACACCTCAGAGGCACTGTTACCATGGTTTCCTTCATCCAACCCTTTTCTGTTGGTGATTACTTCCAGTGCACTGCAAATTAATAACGCTTATTATCACAGTAATCATGAATGTTTAAACTTTTGTTGGCTATGACATAACCACAGAAAGCGGCCAAACTGATTTTCTGCCTACACAGTTTCTTTATGTTTATATCTTTAAAAAATTTGCTCATATTGATGCTTTGACATTCACAAACCAGGGAAAATAACTACTGGGAAAGATTATGAAAACAGCCCTCACATTATAATGTAAGTAATCAACATTACATTATCTGAATCCCAGTCTAATCTTCATTTTATATTGTTTTAGCAGTTGTGCACAAAACAATGACTCATGTACAGTAGTGAATATATTTATTAATGTCAAATAAATTGGCTGCACAAAAATATATTTAGTACATACTGTACTGTAAAGCTACCATAACTTAGCACTTGACTGGCTGGATGCTGAGGAGCATAGTTACCGCTTCGGTAGCATGCGCGGCACTGGAAAGACTCACAAGCATTAAGCTAAGAGGTGTAATGCACTTCTGAAATGGACAAGGCTCCCACGGCCTTGGACCACAGTCATTTCTGCTCTTTGGATTTCTACCCAAAAAAGGTACTGTATCAACATGGGTCTAACTGGTTCTCTTGACCTGAACATTAGTTGCAGGCTTCAGTAATTTCCAAACGAGGAGAACTTGGGACTGGCTGCAGAGTCTCGCACAGTCCTAATGTGACTTTAATCAACTTTAAATGCCCAGTCCCTTGAAAAAGGATGACTATTCGTGTGATTTATTAGTGTGATCAACATACAGAGCAGGGATATTGAAGGAAAGAGGGAAAAAGAGCAACAGACTGTAGTATGATTCATGATTTTGCTCTAATCTTGCCAAAGGAATTCAGCCCAAAGAAATTACTAAATTGTTTATATCATGGAGACATTTAGCATCTCTTCTTGCTTTTCTCCTACACTATCTACCGCTTGCCTTTGGCCAAAAACTGAATTTTGACAGATGACTTTGCATATTGTTATTACCATGCTTAATTTCCAGTTTATTGTTTTTGGAGGATATGGCTGTGAGCCGCAGACCAGATATCAAACATATCAGTACAGCATCCATTTGCAGTACTTCAGGGTAATCAGAAGCCTCTGGCATATCTCATGTCTTCATCAATCAAAATTAACAATAGAGTTTAGTTCTTTTCCCCTATGAAGCCATGTGAAGACGGATAAATACTACAATACATATGCAGTGTAATAAGTCAAGTTTATTTAAATAGCACTTTTCACACACAACTGCAACAACTAAGTCAATAAGGAGACAGTATCATGTGAAATTGTTTTCAATTTCAACCACACATCAAAATCATTCAATGCCTATATGAGCTATACTGACAGATGAAACAATACGTGAGATCTACAGTAAGTTAGCGTGAGAATTCGACACACTGAGTAAACACTGGCATAAATATACACAATGAAGGGAAAATACAGCACAGTCAGGATCAGACAAACATGTTTGTGCAACACACAGCTTTTCAGCGTTCACACATTACGGTATCTGTTTATCTTCTGACAAAACAGGTACGAGTCAAAGATGAGCTTAGTGGATTGGAGAGACAGTGCTAACATGCTGATGTTAAAACATTTGAAATATTCTCCAGTTCCAGCTTCTCTTTTGTGAGAATTTGTTGTTTTGTTTTATTTAACATCGATGACATCAACATCTGCACCATGTTTACTTAAAATACCTGTCAAGGCATGGTGGTGCCATAGGACATTTCAGGGCATCACCAAAGGCATAATCTGGGAACCAAGAAAAAAAAACATGAATGCTTCTAAAGCATCCTCTTGCATCCACGGATATGTACACCAAAGTTAATGGAAATCCACCCCATGCTTGTTGACATAAAGCAACAACGTTACATTGCCACCCACAGAGCCGTGGTACAAACACAGCTAAAAGCTACATCTTAGCAAACGTGATCCTGCAACTTCGGTTACCTCTATCCTTTAAAGTGGAAATATTAGTGATGTCTCTCAGTGTGTTAGTTAGGATGAAAAGCATAAAGCAGGAGATTTTCCCCACTATGATGCTCTGCAGGCCTAATGCGTAGCAATTCTGTGTCCAGAGATGATTGATGTCAACACCACCCTCTTAATCACCTGAGATGTATTCAGCCTCTTGACAGTCTGGCAGCCATTTTGGATTCTTCTCTAATGACTAGAGAGACAGGTTGCAGATGATGTTAGCTGACGCCGGTCTCATGGATCACTTCGTTTCTGTCAGTGATTAATTGACTCATCTACCTCTAGTAAACAAACCCCCAGTAGAGAATCTTGCATCCATCAAAAGATGACTTTGACTCACTCTGCTTATCTAACTTGGAAGATATCCATCATACCTGTACACAACAGTGGATGCCGTGTGGTCTCTTGGGATTCGTTTCATAAACAAACACATTCTTCAGCCATACATGTGTAAAGGGGACACTATTAATTTTCTGACTACAGAACGATATAACATTCCCATATGAGTTTTGCTTCAGGGAAATGAAATTGAAAACACTTGGAAGTTATTTGTGACCTTCTTTTAAACAACTTGATTAAAGTCGAATGGTGAAAAGTTAACAAGTAAAAAAAAACCAAAAACAAAAGTTACTTGTTGAATTCATTTTTCCAATACACAGTAGCTGCTAGGAAATATTGTTTTGTTTCATAAAGTGTATTTACAGTAAAGCCTTGTTGCCTTCAATCCTGCTCAGACAAACCTAGTAAACAAGCATGTTTATTAAAATATAACTGTCAAAAGAGCTTTGAAATCAGTTATGTTGCTTGACAGATATTATACACTTGAGGAAACCTTTTGTCAATCCATCCAAAGCCTAACAGTCTCAGTGTAGTGCCACAGATGGACAACAGCACAGTCCTTTCTGTACGAAACCCAAGCAGGGCACTTTTAGTTTAGTTTATTGATGGCTGCGTGTGATGATGTAAGAGATCTTTCTTAAATTGCATGGGCAGCATTGTTGGTCTGGACAAACCCTGAGGCTCAGTTTGATTTCAGCAGATTAATTTAGCTTCCTCTCTTACGCAACGCCATCTCGGCTTTCAAGCTGTCTCGCTGATCTCAGGATCACCTTTGACTCCTTGCATGGGTGGCTAGCTACTGAACTGCACTCCCCTGATAAAAGCCTAGAGAGGAAACAACACAGCTCTTGAAAAGATTCTTAAACATCAGAATAAGACCTGAGAGCAGAAAACCGTTTTGTCAGAAGGTTGCTTTTAAAGATAGCAAGTAAAAAGGCAGCATTGGATAGTGACTTTGATAGATTCCTTAACACAGCATGTAAGGTTGTAAAAGATCAAATAGACAAGGTACGAGAACCCTGCAGAGCATGTGTTTGATATGTATTATCCACAAGATGAAATAACCAAATGTTTGACTGCTGAAATGAATCACTTTCATAGTAGGTCACTGCTACTAAATAAAAAAAAAACATCTTCAAATAATCAAATTCTTTTTAAAAAAATGCAGCTTCTTAGAAATATTCACACTAGGAAGGATTGTAGAAACCATTACCAAAAGATCAGAAGTAACACTGTGTTCAGTAGGTGTTAATACTCACGTAGCATTTTGCAGAAACTCTGACAGTTACACTAAAGCGTGCTGACATGTGAGCAGGGAGACTTTTATAATTAATATATAAATATTAAGGCAAAAAATTGTATTCACAGAAAGGATGTGACTAAGCTGTCAACTGAGGAATAAAATGTTTCATCTTAGGGATACAACGGTCAAATGCTCAGGAAGTGGAAATCTACTATCATTACTAATATGTTCATGGTCTCAACATAAACCACACAAGGGAATTAGCACTATTGCACACACTTAGACAAGAGACAGACTAAATCCAGGAATAGTCTAAATAGAAGCAACACAGGTCACAATATCCTAAATCCAGAACTGCTGGATCCAATAATTCCCATATCGACACCATCTCCTTTGACGACAACTTTTAAATCCCCCATCTCCAGTTTGGAATACAACTGTCAATGTAGAATTTAAAGTCTCAATCGTGACTCATGACATCATGAAGGTTACTTTCCTTTAGTGGGAGCTTCACCACTTTCCAAGCAGACAAAAAAAAGGGCCCGTGCACCCAACAAACATCTGTAGGTGGTGGAGTAAAAAAATTCACCAAAGGCAAAAAACAAACAAATGCTCCACACACTGCACCTAAAGCTCCCATCAAGTTTAATTATCAAGCAATGTTTTGATCTAACAAACACGTTCACCAGGCATTGTCAGACATCACAAAAAGAATAACAAGCATACAAAGGCACAAACAGAGATATCACTCAGCTCATTCTAGCCTGAATGATTTAGAATAAATTTACTACCAAAGAGGACCAATAAGAACAGAGGCACTCCCCTAAAGGGAGTAAAGGTGCAGTCACACCAAAAGTCACCCTCCGAAAATTGCTGCCATGATGAGGTCTTCCTCAAAACCAGTGGACATTAGAGAACCTTGATTTTGATCTGCAATTCTGGAGGTTAAAGTTGAATTGGGTTGAACCTGTTTCACACACATAAACACACATTGGTGTGGCCATAGCATCAGACAGTGATTCCTGCTCTAAACCTGGTGGAAGAGCCTTTAATAAACATACATCCCTAAAAAGACATTATATGACTGACCGCCATTTATATTACTTAAGTCAACAGGTTCACCACACCATATTTTTCTTACTTTTTCTGTGTTGCACATTTATCTCAAAAGCCAAATCAAGGTCAGCTAACCAAGCGATTCTGTACACTCCACAGAGCTTATTCACAGCTCCATGCTCCATTTGTCTCGTTTAAAAAAAAAGTGCACGAGATCTGTAATTCCCATTTGCCCAGACTGTGTGATAACGAGCCCACAGCAGGTGAAATTTGACTGAATTTATCAGCAGGCGTATCATAAATTTGAAACTATGGTGTAAGCATCATTAAGAGTCAAAATGCAGCCTTCTGTTAAAGGAATATTCACACATGTGCCAGTTCGCAACACCAGACTTTGATGTGTCCGCCCATAAGTCAGAGACTTAAGTGTTTGCTGAACGGCAGCCAACTGCTGAGACAATGCCAGGCCTTTGAGATATACCATGCTCTCGAGTAGTGACGCTTTCGGGCTATAGTGGATAGCCAAGTGATCCGTCAGCTGACTAGGTTCCAAGACTATTCGGTTTAAGCCATCAATGTGGGGATAAAGGTGAAAGATGTGGGAAAACCAGAGTGGAAACAGTGGGATTTAGAGCTGCTGGCCTCATTCACAGGCAATGACTGCATAACCCACACACTGAAGAAAATTTTGCAGATGATTGAAAAGTTATCAGATTATTTTATTTAATAATATGATTTAAATTAGAATATAGAAATAAGTGGGTCAACTGTATGGCGATCACGTCCCATGAAGTGGAAATTAGACCTGCATCCACAGGGTAACATATTTCACAGAGCCGAGTGTCTTGGGAAAAAATAAACCCAGGCATGTAATTTCCTGACATCATCCCTCTTTTTGTCTGTCATCTTGGGATGACCAACACACTCCTCTTGTTCTTTAACAAGAGCTGTGTGCTGGTCATCACCATGAGGCCAGTGAACCCCAGATAGTCGCGTTCTGGTGCTGGATACCAAACAGCCCATCATGAGATAGCACGCTTCTCGCTGTCAACCACACCGCATGAAATGAGGTTAAATGGCACTATCTAGACAATGTAGGGGTCTCTTCTATTTTTATTAAGAGTGATGACAGCCTCTATTCTTTGGAGAGAGCCAGTGCAATTCTTGGAAATGGTTATAAATACGTCCTGAGCTATCCACAAGGTTTCATATTTATCTATCTGCATAGTTTTGTATTGTTTTCAAAAACTGTAGACAGCTGTTTTTACTGCCCGATGTGTGTCATAAATAAATCTCCATCTACAATCCAAACATACTTCAGATTAGTTAGTGTAGTGAAAACCTGCTGTTAATAATTGAGAAGAAGTTTTTGCTTGTAATTTCTTTGATGTAATGACCCTTTAAATAGCACAGAGACCTTGTTTGAATGGATTCTGAAATTCCCCCTTTAGGAAAATGTCTTTGAAACTAACAACTGTGGTAACTATCCAATCTAGCTAATCTCCCACCATCTTTTTTCCACTGAGCTATTTGCTGGATGTGGGAAAAGTAGCTGCATGTAACATCACCTCTTACCAGTTCACACTGGAAAATAACGGTGCTAAGTTCAAATGTCTGAAATCAGATTCACAATTTCTCAGAAACCTGGTTCAAGAAGCATGACTCACCAAGCAGCTGGACCCCCCTGGTGAGGCCGTAGACATCTATGAGAGCCCACAGAGGTTCAGAGACATGTACCCCGCTGAAAAACAGCATAGAGCTTGACTCATTGATTCGATAAAACACCCGGCCCTTCTTGTCCACCCAGAAGGAGATAACATTTCCCTCATTGGAGAGTTCCTCAGGCAGAGCTTTTGCCCAGAAGCCGCTCTGGGAGACCAGGTCAGGACAGGCGTATTTGGGTAAAGTGTCTGGATTGATCCTTGATGGGTCTTTGGATGTAAAACCCAGACGCAGAGCACCACTCCAGCAGCACTGCTTTTTAGTAATCTGTAGAACAAACAGTTTAATTAATGTCGTAACATTGATCTTTATGCTTTTCTTTTTGTTAGTAAAGTAAAATTAGTAAAATATAAGCTAAAAAGTTTAATGCTCCATCTGCACCAGATTTATTTAACTAGGTGACGTGGTGTGATGCTATCATAAATTCATCAGTGTGATTTCAATCCTGTCCAGCATGTCATTTTAAGTTATTTTAATGTGTTGATTTTGTTTTACAAAACATTGATGGGTCACCATTGTTAAAGGCTGCTACATCCAGACCTGCTACCAAATTTCATGGCAAGTGACCAGATCTGTGATATTTCACTGCAAGATCAACACTGAAAGCCACAGTGCCAAGCTGCTTGCATGACTAAAATTGACATCTGTTTTAAGTAAAGTAAGACTAGTTACCTTGGTATGTTTATCACCTGCAAATGATTTTTGTCTTATTTTGAACCTCTGTTTACTTTGAATTTACCGTGCAAGATAACAGTATTCCTCACATGGCAATGCTTGCCCTGCTCTCTCACTCTCGAGACATAGATGGCCTGATAGGTGAATGGAAACTTGTTCTAAGCTGCTGCTGCTTTGGCCCACACAAGAGCAGAGAGTGAAAAGAGAGAAAATCAAAACAGGGCAGAAAAGAATGAGGATGAAGAGAGAGACAGGGAGGGAGAAGGAAAAACACTGAAAGAGAATGGGTGGCAAAGAGAGGGTGAGGATTTTTCACATGACATTCTAACATGGCTCCAGTATATATACTCTCTATTGAAGCTGAAACTGCAGTATGGTGATATTGGTTTAAAAGAAATTTGTGCAGTGTATAGTCCTGTAATTAATAAATAAAATATTTTTTTTCAGTAAATGATACAACAACAACAACAACAACAAATATAACTAACACTGGTCATGCTGCAATTCCAGAGGCATCCTAATGTTTGTAAAAACTTTCATTTCTTATTGCAGATGTAATAAGAGTGACTCATGCTCATGTACCAATTATTGCAATTTTTTTATCAGTGAGACATAAAAAAAAGCAAGAGGAAGCAATCTCATGTGTCAAATAGGAGCATTTGGTAAAACTGGTACTTAATTTACAAATAAAAAGGTTTACAAATGTATATTTTTCGAATGAAATTGTTTTATCACAGCCACTGCACAATCAATCGTCTATTATGCAATTTGGGTACACACTACATCATATAAAAACAGTTCATTCACATAGTTCCTTTAGAAATCTTTGAAATGCAAACTGCAAATTACTTTGGCAAAACTGTTATTAGTATCTTGTTTACCTTCAGTCGAACTTGCTCATACACAGCGATAGGTCTGTTGCTGAAGGTGATTGCGTTACAGAAGCTGGCCTGTCTCTTGACTGTCCTCTGTGACATATCCATGACAATCTGTGAGCCTTTGGTGCTGGGGTGAAAGAGCAGAGGGAAGGAGGACAAATTTCCACATTGCTGAATGGGCAGGCAGCGTTTGGGCTTGTGGTGGCATCGGTGAGATGTTGCAGGAAATGGCCCGTTTAGGGAATCTATACACAGAAAGGGGAGCAGAAAATACATTACTGATAAAATAGGATACAAATTACAGTAAAGACCCAAAATGTTACATTTAGGATTTTATATTAGACAGCCTGTATTACAGCAGGCTTCATCTACATCAATATAGCCAATTTTCTGTCTGTCTGTTTATTGCTTATAGAATCCTCTGCAGGTCCAACCATTCATTTTCATAAATGTGAACTCTTTATAAGCTCTTTTTTATAAAACAAGAGTTGTAGTTCACCCCTAAAAATGGGGAAGTCAGTGACATTAGAATTGAGCTACAACCTATTAGCTGTTAGCTTCCCCTAGCTGAAAGATCCCATGTACTTGCTCTGGCATAGCGAAAGCCTCTAATGATGTGGACTGGTTCAACTCAAAAGTATTTCCCAGCTACTTTCTATGATTACTAGAATAAAATACACCCAGAATTTAGCTCCAACCTGTTCACTCTCTATGTTAACAGGTTATATATCTATATAATATACTCTGTATATTTGCATTTTGTATTTGAAGACTATTATATACATTTCTGAAGAAATTGTATTATTTATATTTGTGTTTTGCGTGGATGGGGGAGGGTGATACTTTTGTTTGAAACTGTTATCCCAGGCAAGATCGAATCATTTGGCTAGTTTTATATAATATATTTACATCATTTCACATGTAATTTCTTGTCTCATATGTTAGCTGTTCCTTTAACATAAGACTAGGTAAAGACATTAAAATATTCTAAGGTAGCACAGGAAAGCCAGCCACCTACCATAGGCATGAACAATGAGTAATGTAAATTACACACAAGAATGTCCTTGGGTGGACAGAGTAGTTTCCTTTATTATGTAATTGAGGAGAACAATGCATCTGTGAGACAATGCTCTAATTTCTGTAAATGGTAATTTTGGAAAAAAAAACCTGACTTTTTGTTATTCGGCATCTTGCCATCTTTAAACTAAAGAAACTGATGTGTTTTATTTATGATTTGTGCTATTACACATTTGTTTAATTTAAGTGGAAAGCAACAAAGGAAAGATAAGGGTTATTAAAAATATAAACTGTTCATCACATACTAGAGCATCTCTAAAACTAAATGAGGACAACATAAAAAACATTTATGATCTTGCAAGAGTTCATACTGTGTAACAACTCTCATTCGTGTTTTAATGAACACATACAAATCACAATATTGAAATAACTGCACAGTATTTATACATGTGAGTCAAGTACCCACAATTTTCCTTATCAAAATGAAAAAAGAAAACAAACATAGCTGTATATGCACAGTCTTTGTTACTAAATGTGATTTAGTGACACTTATTGTTGCTTTTCCCAGTCAAAGGAAGTGGCAAAAATAAGAGCAGACAGGAAAACATCTACAACAAAGTCAGACAGGTTACAACACGGAGTTTTTAGACCTTTTCCCAAGTGAATCACAACTGCTCCCACTTAGCATAATAGAACTAAACATATTTCTTCACTTCTATCATTTCTTTCTTTTTGGGTTTTACAGTTAAAACGAATTTGATTAAAGTCATCATAAGCCTGATTTCTCACTCCCTCAACTCTTCTCATTTGTTTCCACATTTATTTTCAAAGCTGCCAAGGTCAGTATGGTCTAGTGGAGGAGGTTTTTTTTTCTCACAGACTCTGGGTCCTCATTAAATGTAAGACAGGGTATTGTGAACTGAATATTATCTCTTCAACTCATTTGAAATAGCTTCCTATACTACAACACTTAACACTCTTTACCATGACATTTAAAGCTTTTATAGTAGAATGAAATCCATCCAACATGACAAGATTGGAAGCCAAATGCATAATATAGCTTTAATTAATGCTTCTTCATCCTTGAGAACTGCTTGTATTTTCACACCTAAATTTGGAAGACCGTCTAGGAGCTGCTTGTGGGTGTGAGAGAGAGAGAAGTAGAGCCTTTGCTGGAAGCTGAGGGAACTTGCCAAGAGCTTTATAATGTTCCCTGAAGACAAATCAATTAAGACTGTCAAAAATGATCTCACACTGACACCAGGTGTCACCATTGTTTGGATTTCAAGGCAGGGATTGAGGTTTGACATAATTTTCACACGTGGATATAAAAATGTATTAACTAGAAAGACTCAGAAAGCAATCATTCTTAATAAAGCATAATTGTCACATCACATACTGTATTTCTGTTGTGTCGTTCCCTTCAAATCACAATCAGAGAAGCTCTGCCAAGTGTTCTGGGATCAGTACAGTGTATTTGTTGAGCTCTTCGCATGCTCTTGTCGCTGCAGAACAATGTTGAATTGTGCTCTTTGCACAACAGTGGTCTTAAATGAAGTCATAACAAATCCTCCTAACCACATTAAATTCATGATGTCATGTCAGATGTAATGTCTTCAGGAAAACAACATAGGACTGTATTGTACTCCATCAACAACTAGGCCTGGGACTGAATAGAGCACTTCCCATGAGGTCTAAGAGCACCTCATAGGCATCTGCAGACACTGCTCTACCATCTAACCAGAGAATACAATATCTCATATCATTATCACTAAATTAATATCATTTCTGCTGCTGTGAAATTGAATTCGCTGATCTTTTTTTCAGGAGGAGGTTTATTTTCACATCCCAGACATCTTGTAATGGCTGTACAGAATTCAGAGGACACAGGGTGATATATAAACCAAGGATAAAGGCAAATAAGCAGTTAAATGGTTATGTAAAAATACCATATCTGATTTACTGTAAATGACAGCTAGGTTAGAAGCAAAGGTGCTGATGATACAGTGGCTGTTGAAATGTGTTTAAGAAGTCATGCAACCTGACGGAGATGTCTGGGTAAACAGTGACCAGAGCCTTGCTATGATAAAAGAGAAGTGCCATGACGAACATCAGATGAGCAACTTAAGAAAGGATAATGTTACTTAATGCACCACCGCACACAATGTGACTGCCTTTGCTGTCATTAATTGAAAAGGACAAACAGCGCAGAGACAAAGAGCGGCACTGGCCAGTGTCACCTGGCCTCCTGTGCTCCTGTGTTTTATCCCAAGGCTTGGTCTCACTAAGAAACCTCAACAGACTCCCTAATGTGGAGTGACATTAGCATTGAGGCTCAATGGGCCTCTCTCCTAAGGCAAGTACTAACAGGCAGCAGCCTGAAAACATGTATGTTTTTAGCTTTTGCAAATATGCCATAGTTTGTATTGCGATTTTCCAGTAAAAATCACTGTGCACCAGTCAATTTCTGTTTATTCTTCATTTGGTGACATGTTACAAATGATGAAAATACCTCAGACTACAGTAGGTGTTGTATACTGTACAAGCACCCAAGAGGCTTCATAGTGTCCCAGATACCTGTTACCTTCACTGTCACTATAGTAAATAATAGGTCAGCATTATAAGGGTAGACAATCATGGTGTAATGTAATGCTCAGTTCACGTCTCCAACTAACTATTGCAGTATTCTATCATTCATTTTTTATTTATCTGTTGATTATATTGTCGGTTAATAACCTTATGGATGCACAGTGTATTTATTTGTTTTTCTTGGACGGGTC
>OMLM01004732.1:62154-72957 GCA_900302695.1 Helostoma temminkii
CCCCACGATAAAGCACTGCTGGATTAACTTTAAGACCGAGCTCAAAGATGGACTTATTCTGACTGTCTGTTACCTAAACCTGGGTCTACTTCAAAGTCTGAAGCCATAAGTGTTACTATTTTTTAAAGTACTTTGTCTTGTTTTTACTGGGTTAGCCGAGACCTGTGTGTCTGTGTTTGTTAGTCAATTAATTTTCTCTAATTCTGCTAACTGATTAGTCATTGTAGGTCTAGTAAAGTTTAGTAGAACATCACCAGTGTAGCTTATTTGACCTTCTTGTTGTTTTCTAAATGAAGGGATAATTCAAGCTCAAATGAACCACAAACTTAACTAGTGGTTCTGTTACTTGTACTCTTAACACTGACATAACCATTATATTAGTTTTAACTATGATCACATAAAATTAATTACCTTTCCTGCAAAACTGTTTACCTTGTTTTGCTAACATCACACTGAGACATATTTAAACTTGAGTAATCATGTAAGTTTGCCAAATGTGGAGATGAGAGAGTTGTGTGATTCATGAGCTCCTGAGCTGGACAGAGTCCCTGAAACATGACAAGAATTATAGATATTTACATTTTCAGGGCCCTGACTGAGCTCCTGTCAGCAGGCCAAGAATTTCTAGCTTCGTCCCTGCCTGCACCTATGTTATTATGTCACAGCAGTGGTCCTTCACAGTGAATCTGGAAAAATTACTGTGTCTTGGCTGCAGTCCTCCTGTCGGTCTGACAAATGGGAAATGTTTACTGTTGCCTAACATTGTTAGAACAACTCAAAACCAAAAGTTGATTATACAGTACTGTCTGCTCCATAGCCAAATAATATGATTGAAATCAGCGCATATAGTATTAAGACAATGAGTGAACACTTAATCTTTCCACTATAAAGTCACAGTAGGCCAACATCAAATGCAACATTCAAAAATGAGCCATACATCCCACAAAAATAAAGCACAATTACTATCAATCAGGGTTGGACATGATGTTGGACATGTTATTGCCATCATCAATTCATTTGATTCTTAATTAATTGACTAATCTTTTCTCTATGAAATGTCAGAAAATAGTACAAGCTGTTGGTACAGCTTTCTAAAGCCTAGGTGACATCTTAATAATGTTTGTTTTATTGAGAACAGTCATAAAACCCAAATTTATTTAATTTACAGTAACATAAAGGACCAGAAAGCAACAAATCTTTGTGTGCATTTTTCTCCACAGTAGTCAGTTGGACAAATCTTCTGGCAATGGACTAAGGGACTTCAACTTCTTACTAAGGAAGATTAACCTAAATATTGTAAATGAGTCAAACACACTTTATCATGACGTATCATTGTCTGCAGGCAAATTAAAACAAATATGCATTATTTTCTTCCTTACCAACAATATATACAAAGTCAGAAACTACAGAAAGCTCCTGCAAGGTGCACCTCAAATGTGAAATGGATGTGAAAACTTGCAATGCACCTGTTAACTGTGAGAATTTAAGACGTAGTGCACATGATCAGTTTATAGCCACATGATTAGAAAGCAGGAGAGTTCTGTGTTTATATATAGTTTAATGAAGTCTGTAAAGTTTTCAACTACAGGCTATAAGCACAAACAACTTGCAACTAAAAAGACAGGTGGGGAAGCTATTTATAATCCACCAGCTTGGTCCTGTTTACTTACTTTTAATTGTAACTCAAGGAGAAGTGAGAAACTTGAATCTCTGAGTGTGTTTTTATATTGTGGTAGTGTAGAGCATGCTGTTACTTGTCAAATTTTGAAAAACAATATTTCCTGTTATCACACATGATGATACACTAAGCCAGTCGTGACTTACAGGAGGTGGCGAAACTTGGCTACAGCAGCTACTTTTACTTCTCATTTATTTTAGGCTACCAGGACGCCTACAGTTTTCATGCACACAGGCTTCAGGCTCCACAAGCACAAGCTTATAACTACATTACGTCGTCCTCCACTATAATATCACTGCCTCATTAACAGTAAAGAATAACTACAGGATCTCCCGCCTCGTGATGCCAGATGTCCTTACCGTAGATGGTGTTTCTGGTGATCTGACCTCCCATGGCTGGATGCAAGGTGCGTTCACCACTTCTGTAAGTACCAGCTGGATCCACTCTTATTCACTTTCAGCTGCGCGTCCTCAGCGTTGACATAATGACACGACGCCGTTCGCAAAAAGTCGCGACAGTGATTCAGTGGCAGGTTATGTGTGCAAGAAGCCGCATCTACAATAAGCAGCAGGCAGCAACCGATACAGCACGCAGCGGCTCGCACCAGTCCGTGCAGAGATCACGCTGAAATTAACATAAAAGGTGGTAGTGGAGGTGGGGCTTCGCAGGAATATTAACGCTGTAGCTACCAGGGACAGGGCTACACTCAGTCACTACACTAATACATCAGTGGTCTACACTGTAGATTGTGTCAGGCTTTTTACCGCACTTGTTGACTAACTGAATCACGTGTATGATAGTTGAAGAAAGGAAAAGAAATTAACATAGTAATAAAAATGTATAGCTGTGCTGACAGGAGACGAACTGAAGCATCCTTCAGACCCAGCAAGAGGGAAGTGACCAGTAACAGAGATGTCACACTGTGCCAGGGTCTTCCAGTCACTGAATATTTGTAAAAGTCATTTCACTGATGTTGTGGTTCTAGTTTGGGGAATATATAAGAACTACACTGAACTCTACCATCCTTATATTAAAGTATCTCCACTTCTGACTGAAAAATCCTCCTGACGACATCATTTGGAGGAGTTTTAAGTTTACATGATGTCATGTGGAGGAGTTCCAGAGGCACGGCACAAGACTTCACAGTCCAAATATGAACAACTAGGTGGGATCATCTGAACGAAAAACCTTTCAGCTACTGCACAAGAAAAGGCATATTTTATGACAAATATGAGAACCAAAACAAACTGAAGACCACCTTCTCTCCTGCAAGACTACAGTATGTCGCTGCTCCTTTAAGAGTATACACAGTACCTTTGCTCCTTGCACCTCCTGTCCTGTTTCTGTCAACAAATAAAAGGTCTTTATGTAACCCAGAAACATGACATGGACCAGCATGGATGAAAAACAAGAACTCTTGTCCAATTTTCACATAATTTAATAGAAAACATGCAGATTTAATATGCAGTTGAATGTTCAATACCATATACATGTGCTCCTCAAAGTAGAACCATGGGACGAAAGTTGAAAATTGGTGAAGTCACCCTTTACGCATTTGTTCATCCGTTCTAAAGCCATTATCTTTACATGAAGATGAATGCTGGTGTTTAATGATGTCTAAGTAGAGACATACTGTAACTCACATGAGGTTTAATGCGACACTGGAGCTGAGAAACTGGTCCCAAACAGCAAGGTGATGTAGTAAATAAAGTTCAGGTTTAATTTCATAAAGGCTGGGTTTTGGTCTTAGGGGTTAAGTAGCAGATCGACCTCCCTTAATTGTGACAAAAATGGCAAAAATAATTTTCTTTTGCTTTTACCAACTTACCTTCAGCAGTATTTACATTCAGTGGAAGATTTCAGATCTCTAAATTAATGCTAAATCACTGCTAGCTGTTGATGGAGAGAAATCTGTGGGCCTAATCTCCAACCAAAGATATGTTTTATACATTTTCCTCAAAAAATGTGACCTTCTTTTCTTTTAAAGTAAAAAAAAAATAAAAAAATTCAGAAGTTCAGAGCTGCCATGATAGCCCTGGTCCACAGTGTACCTCTCAGGATCTGTCTTGTCGCCTTAACGTTTACATAACTTGTGTCGGCAGCCAGGCCTGAGAGACACTGTACTGGCTTTGTAGTATGAGCTATATTCTTATGTTGTTTATACAAACTGATTGCGGCTAGCTTGACTGTCTGTAAGCAATTTGCAGTGAGGGTAAAGCCACACGACTGGAGGTTTTTTATGCAGCATTTTATATACTGATCTTCCATGAAAAGTGATCAAACAGATTTTATTTGTCACAGGATATTAAGATGAACTAAAAATATCAAAGCAAAAAGTGTGAACAGAACACTTAGGAATTTATGGCATGAACCCTGCAGCTATCACTATAATCCATAATGGAGTTTGACATGCCACCTGATCACTGGGGTGTCAAACTCTGATTGGCTGTTCTGTAATACAAGGTGAAGTCTTATTCAGTGTGAAATGATGAAACATGATGCCTTGTGTCCTACGGTAAAATCAACTCAGCATGCCATTAATAACAAACTGAGGAAAGTTGCCTAAAATATAACTAGCAATAATGAAATTTAATTTATAAAACACAGAAAAATAAATAGTAATCACATTTCTAATAATGTTTGAGTATTACCCAGTACAACATTTTTATAGTATTATAAAAAAGGACCCCCACCATCCTACACTGGGGACAAACTGACACAGCTGTGTCAGTTGTAGCTTTGTATCTCTGTGTTCTCTATGCAGCGATCTGTGGTTGTTCCATGTTTGTTCGAGGCAGGTTTGTACCTTCACTTCTCTTTGTTTTTGTTTTGTTGCTTTTTGTAGTTATTTTGCATAATTTTTGTAATTTTGTGGTCTTTTCTAAACCTTTGTTTATCCAGGGTATCTCTTTTTCAGGAATGCCTCGATCACAACCACACACTCTGCACGCATTAGATACTTTCACACCTGGAAGTTGCACAGAAAAGTCAAACACAGTCTAACCTGCTGGCCAGTAAGCACCTCCACTGCTTTTCTGTTAGTTTTATGTATTTGTTTTGTCTTGCATTTCTTTGCTTTGCTTTGCTCCTATTTTAGTTGTTTTGTACATCTTTGTATTCATTGTGGTTCCCTGTGGTCTTTTTGTGTCTTTATTTGTAGTTGGTTTATTGGCTTTCTAACAAAAGTCACTTCAAAATATTATTCTGCTTATATTAGGTCCATAAGCCTGTGTCCCGTAGATCAGTGAAGCAATGTGCAGCAAAAATTTGTGGAAGTCACAGAAAAGGGTTTAAGTTTTAAAATTGCCTTAAAAATGTCCTTAAACACTTCTAACTTCACTTCTCTGAGTTCTCAGCACTTTCCATATAATTATTCTAGGTCTAGTTCTTTTTGTAATTGCCTTGGATTGCTCTCTCAGAATTGGATGCACACTGTATACCCTGACAGAACAGACTGACACCTCCTCCCACAGTAGATTATTTGTAGATGGGTGGCTGGCAGGCAGCAGCTGCGTGGTGGGGTGTGCTGGCACTGGGCCTCCGCGGACATCTTGACAGCCTTGTTTAAAGCAGCCATGTGCATGCTTTCTCTCTTTGGGGATGATCCATGTTGAACAAAAACACCATTCAACTCAGAGTTTGGACCCTCGCCCTGGAGCCATATGCAAAACATTACAAAGCAACACAAGAACATCATATGATCCTCAACAGGGGGGTCGTCAGCAGAACAGGAACCCCACCCAGCAGGCATGTATCAGAGGTGGAATAAAGCTGTCGCATAGCATTGAAAAGTGACAGTGACAAAAGTACCTAGAAAATATATTGATCATGAGATTATTATCTGGCAAACTGTAACTCGATTGGTTTTACAGCATCTAAAATGAACAGAATCCAGTTTATTTATTGGCAAAGTATGCTCACAGAAAAAATCTTAACAAAGTATGCTTTCAGAAAGAAGTTGTTAGAGGCTCTTAGAGTAAGTACATGCAGTGCCAGAATGTGCAGATAAACAAACAGAAATTCAGCTGTTACACAAAGCAAATAGATATACAAAAAGGTCCTAGTTCACTATAGTTCATTATCCCCTTTTCCTGCATTCCACTGAAACTAAAATCCAGTAGAGTTTTTTTTTTGATCATATTTATCTCTTTTTTACTTCCCCTCCTTCATACACAGTCGACCAGTGGCTTCAGCTGGTTTTGTGCCGAGGATTGTAGCTCTAACAAGCACATAACAGCATAATGAGCGTGGTTCAAATTTTATTTTGCCTGGTGTTCGTGGTGTGCAGTGATCCAGAGACTGTGGATTTGAAGCATCATCACTGAGTTGTGTTTAAAGTCCTGAGACAATATAGACTGAGAAGGACACATCTCTGTAAAATAGCTTAATCTTTATTCATTTAATAAAACAAATTGGATCCATTTATATGTGAAATGCTTACACTAGAGACTGATGCACTGCTGTACTCCATAGCTCGAAATCTGTTGCAGAAGCAAACATGAAGACTGGAAGTGTCATCTGAAGTTGACTGCTAGGAGACAAACTGTAACTTATTGTATTTGACACTTGACTCCCTTAAGACTTATCTTGACACCTAAAAACACATTCAAAACTGAGATTTTTTAAACCTGGTGGTGGAGTTTGTCACTTTTCTGGGTCGTCGTGTTAGCATGGAGGTTGGCCACTGGCCACTTTATTAGGTACATCATTATTTGTACATCAATAAGGCTATAATTTCTCCATGTAAGTGTCAGACAGGTGATAATTTTACTCATACTAGAGTGCATTGTATTATTATTATTGAACTGCAGTATGTTCTATTAAGAGGTGTCTGTAATTGATGTAAATAGGGAGGTCAAACCAGTAGAACCATCTCTTAATATAAAGCAGTCCCGTAACACTCCATCACCCACTATGACCTCAATAATAAACATATAGTAGAATCATATCCTTCTGACAGTTTGGACTTCATTTGCATTACTGTAAAAGAAATCTACTCAAACACATGTTAATCCAGTGACATTTGAATAACTGTTGCACCAGTTTTCGCCCTCAGTCACGTCTCAGCTTTCTCAAACAGCGATGATGTTAGAGAAACTATCTTTTTCCAGTCACAATACAGCATAAAATGTGCATCACATTTTTCAAACAAACTCATGCACCATAATAAGATGTTTGTAGCCAAACAATTGCACTGCGGTTTCAGTCATTATCCATTCTAGTTTCCTCAGTGAATGTGCTTTGTTGTAACCAGCAGTCACACCAGACCACGTCACCAGAGCGCTGTTAGTGAGGAAAATAATGAGGTATTCAGGGAAATTTGATGGGCATTTTGGATTTTTTTTTTCTCCATATATATCTAAAAAGCCTTTCCTTCTAATACACTCAGTTTTGGGGATGACAGAGGATGACTCACTTATAAATGGGAGTAGATAAATGCTTGTGAGTAATTCTCATGAAAAAAAAAAAAATCCAACATATCAAGAGATAAAAGCATTGCCTCTGATTCTTGAAAACTCAAAGGATGCCTGGCATCGGCAGCTCTCAAACACATAACATCTCATTAAAAGTAGAGAAGTATTTAATTATATTTCTTTTTGTTTTTATTGTATGCATGTCATTTAAAAATAGATCGCTTCATGTGTAGTTGCATTAAACAGTATGAGGCTCATTAGTTTCTGTCAATTTTTAATAGATTGTATCTTCTAACAGTGACTCTGCAGATAACAACAACAACAACAATAACAATAACATTAATAATAATAATTATTATTATTGTTTTTTTTATTCTAGGAGGGTTTAATCCTAAAACCTATATGATTTTTATAATGCATTATAATAGACCTTCCATCACTATATTACTATGTAGTGATGCAGGGCATTTCTTGCTTTAGTAAGGATTGAGCAGAGAGTGCAGAAGAAGAGAAACTTAACTAATTAGTGCTGCTATTTTTGTATGCTATTGTACATTCACATCCTAGGATCACTGCAATAACTGTGGTTGAAATCCAGCACCACTGTTAGTGTCTAACGTTGGATGTTAGTGCTTGGTGTGTGTTAAGTGTTTGGTTCATTCAGCACAACAACAGAAATCAGCAGCATTGCAACACTTTTTTTATTTTTGCACCTGCATATATTCAGATGAGAAGGAGATGAATATGTGCTAATAAAGCAGGACCAAGCACAGTCTCATGGCCCATTGTTTCAGCCGCTTACTGTTGTGGTTTGGTTATGTAATAATGGTGAGTTATCATGTGACCAGTAGCAGAAAGAAAGACACACCTGAGCACTAAAACAAATAATCAAATAAGAAAAGAAGAAACAAAACAAAATAAAACAAACAAATAAAACAAACCAAAAAACACAAAAACTCCAGAACTACAGTACATGTATGAACAAAATTTTGTACTGGGGTTTAGTGCAGCTGTTTACAGTCTTTCTACCGTTGTTAGCAATGCATTATAAACTGTTTAAACCTTCATTAATCAAAATTCTGTAAAGTGTGGCTGGAACAGACTGTCTGCAAACATGTTGGAATGTTAACTGAAGCAAAGCGTAAACCAACCATAAACACAGCAAGTTCATAATGGAACATATAATCAGTATATTTACATACACATTTATAATCAGTAAATATTTAAGGTGGTCCCTGGAGCCTGGGCCTAATGCATAATTAAACACTTTACATAAATTCATAATGATGTAATGACAATAGAGGACATAACACAAACACTGACTCTCTGATGAGGTGCAACATATTGATCTTCTAATGCTGCTTGGGGCCTGTTTTACTAAAACACAAGCATATTGAGAATTGGACAGCTTACACGTGCATTTCAGTGTGTAGGTTTCTGTTGATTAATGACTCTGAAGCTGAGCTCCAGTGTGTTCATAACACTGAACAATATAATATTGATGACATTTTCAGACATGGAGCCACCACATTTGAGGAGCGTAAATGCACTCAGTAAACATCCTGGAAACCATCCAACTAGATTTTGACAGTTCCTCTGTATGAATGGACATTATGGCCTGATGGTAGAGTTAGAAGAAACTAGTCTGGGATAATGAGACAGACATTGCACTTAATAATGTTGTAAATGGAAATGTTTGAGTGTCTTGAGTTAATTTAATAAATTCACACAGTGTTTGCACTATGACGACATATTGTTGGAGGCCCATTTTATTAAAAGGGATTAAAGAAACCAAAATAGGTATTAGGTACTGTTTGGTCAAACAGTAGGTAGTCTTATTTAGGATACCCTCAGGTTTTGGAAAGCTGCTCCAAAGCCACACAATGAGTAGTTTTCTCTAAAATGACCTGATATTTATGGTAATATATTACTATAATAATTGTCTCAATCCAATGTGAGAACATGTAGTGATGACAGGAATCATTTAGTGCATTTTTTTACACACAGCAATAAACAACTCAATACTCTCTGAAGGATACTTCATTACAAATAGGAGTACCATTTTTAATACTTTGTATTGACAACTAGTACCTGTAAAGTAACTAAAGCTGTCAGATACAATAAATGTACTGTAGTGGAGTAAAAAGTTCAATATGTCCCTCTGAACAATAGTGGGGTAAAAGTAAAAGTAGCATAGACAATGTAAGTACTCTAATAAAATACTTTACTTGAGATGGCAAATACTAGTTACTCTCTGAATTTAAAATCTAATAACAATTATTTGTAGAATTATATCCAAAATGTCATATTATGCTGCTAGATGAGAATTTGACGCTATAAGATGCTTTTTTGTAACATTTGACAGGATTTTGTGTAAGTCATGACATTTTTATGCTGCCAAGGTAATTCAGCAGTTACTTTAATTATATGATAACATTGTAACCACCTCATTATTGTCAGAAAAACAAACAGACCTCAAGGCCTGAGGTCAGATTTGGTGACTATGGAAGTGCCAAGACACTGTCTAGTTGAAACCTGAAAGGGCAGATCTAATCTGTCCCAGGATCTGATGGTGTTTATTGAGTTTTCTACGTCACACATTTCGCACATACCTCATCCAGGCAAAGGCAAGTTATGACACCGCTGGTTTTTTTTATCCAGTCAGACAAAGATGAACTCTAAATAAGATTTTTCAGGTTCTAACCAGGTCTTTGCCTGGTTGGTTTTATCAACCAACACAAAAAAGGATATTACTGGTTAAACAAAGGTTTTTTCTTAGTTAACAATTTTTAAATATGATTTTGCACATATATTTAGGTTATACACATTTATGTTTAAAATACTTTCAATTGCCAAATACACATTTACACATATCAAACATAATGAATGTTGTTGATGAGAACTCAGTATTAGATAAATGCACCTTTCTTTGTTGATCCCTCTTATGTTTAACATTGCCCTGTAGTGTTTCGCAAGACAGATGTTAAGAGGACGTGACGATGTGGATCTGCTGTGGGAGGTAGGTTTGAATATGATTTTGACAGCCTCTCTTAAACCCTAGCACAAACAAAAACAGTGCTTGAGATGTGTTTTATACCTGCACTCTGTCACTGTTACGATAAGACAGATATGTTGCAACAGAGCTTTATGATAAGATCACCAGGGGTATGAGAGGAGGAAAGCAAAGCTAAGAGGAGAGCAAAGCTCACTGTTGTTTCTGTTGTGGACTGAGATTTGCACTGACATGAAGAAGAGCTAAAGAGTAAAACAGTCTAATGCGAAAGCTATACTTTTATTTATTGTAACTGTAAATGATAACTATTACATATGATACGTATGATCTGAATAACTGAATTCTGAACCACAGAAGAACTCTTATTGTTGACAGTGAAGCTGATCATTCAGGCAGAATTGTAGAAAATAAGTAGAAAGAGTACTTTTATTTTTTAAAAGGAAATCTAACTGCACTTGAAGGTTTTTCAGACACCATAGTAATGCAGAGAAATTCATCGATGGCTTTAGTATTTTATTTAGTATCTTGAGGTTTTTTGATTTAAGGTCATCTGTTGAGAACACAACTTTTCAACTTTATATACTGGTTTGTAAAAATGACAAAATCAGTTTCACATTTAGAGAATGATTTGCAAGGCACTTTCGGAAACCAATTACAGATGGATGATTTAAAGTGGTAGAGAGAATAATACCCCACAA